>BQNB010005408.1:60975-102328 GCA_026074375.1 Tanacetum coccineum | reverse complement strand
GGCAGTTTTTATCTGTTTTTGGTCATTTAAGCTCGTTTTTAGAGGTAAAAGATATGTGTAATTAAGCACATATCAATGGCCTTGCTTCATGATTGATGAACTTTAGACTTGCTCTCGATGATTTTTAGGCATTCTCAAGGCATTTTATCCAGAAAGTTACCACCCGCAGCGGAGTTCAATGAATCTTGATCATTCGAATTTAAGGCATTATAGAATGTATCGAGTTGATGCAATTCTGAAAACCCATGATGCGGGCATCCCCTAAGAAGATCATTGAATCGGTCCCATGCCTCGTAAAACGTTTCATCAAATTTTTGTTGAAATCTTGTGATTTCATTTCGAAGATTTGTTGTTTTAGAGGGAGGGAAGAATTTGTTAATGAATTTCAAAACAAGATCATCCCATGTAAGAATCGATCGAGGGGGCTCTTTTTCAAGCCAAATCCGGGCTGCTCCCTCAAGGGAAAATGGGAAAAGCATAAGCTTAACCGACGTACTCGGGACGTTCGGGAACTTCATCGTAGAAGTGATCTTGTTGAAATATCGGATGTGAGCATGTGGGTCTTCTTTATCATGTCCAAAAAATTGCTTGTTTTGAACAAGATTAAGTAGACCATGCTTGATCTCAAAGTTGTTCGCGGTAATTTCGGGAACAACGATCGCATCCTCGTAACCCTCGGTGGGTGCTTCGAGCAATTGCGCCATAGTACGATTATCGTCCATCGTAACTATGGGAGGATTGAAAGTTTCTTGATTGTTATTTGGTTTCTCAAGATTTGGTGATTCAACAGAAGTTTGTCGGACTTGTTGTTGTCGACGTTTACGGGCTTGAGAACGAGTGCGCATGCACAAAACAGAAATATAAAAAGAAAATTTACACTAATTTTTTTGGTTTTTCAATGATTTATTCACAATTGATTTTAACGGACAATGAGATAAGACAACTTCAACCAAATAATCTACTTACTTCACGGTAGCTCTCAAAAAGATAAACGCACAGGTGAGCGGAGGAGTAGGAATAGCGCGAAGCTTATTTCTCCTTTTGGGTTGTAGTTCCTCGGAACAACCCTCCTTATACCCACTTTTTAGTTTGTTTAACTTTTCAAGGTGAGCCGTACGTCGTAAGAGACACAAATGGCAAGTTTTTAAATCTTTTGTTCGAGTTGGGAACCAACAAGTTCACCGGAAATTATTATGATAATACCTCAATTGAGAATATTATATTTTGGTATTTTACCAATTTGTGAATTTTATTTCTTTTTTATGGACAATGTTTTTATATTTTTGGTTTTTTCTTTTGTTTTTATATGATAATTATACTAATAAAAGAAAATGAAAAATATTTTTGTACTTTTTATATTTTTATAGAAGAAAATATTCACAGATTCAAACACAAATTGTCAAACGTAACGATAATCGTTTTCAGCCTCCCCGGCAGCGGCGCCAAAAATTGACTCGCGGATTCTTACTCCTTTTTATATATAAATAAATATAAATAAATATAAATAAATATAAATATATAACAAGGATCAAAATCCACAAAATCAATAAAACCGGAAGAAGTATAGAGTATTTCTGGGTCGTTATGTCCTAACGAGGCTTGAATGGAAAATCAAGTGACGAATTGTTAATTGATGTTTGAATATGACAAGGATATGATGGGGCACTAAACCTAATAAGCAAATAAAATAAGCTAGAGCAGGTATAAAAGCTAGAAATGGTAAACACACTTAAAACTTTTACACTAAGACATAAATAAGCTCAAATAAGCTTAAGACAAACCAAATAAGCTAGACTAACTCTAAATAAGCAAATTCTCAAGAAATTAAAACTAAGTTTTTTGTATATTTTATTTTGATTTTTTTTTATTTAATTAAGCAAAGAACCAGCAGTTCTAACAACAGTAACAAACATATTAAACTATCAGTACTAAAGCAAGGAAAATGACCTAGAACAGACATAAAAGCTAGAAATGGTAAAAACACTTAAATCTTTTAAACTAAGACACAAATAAGCTCAAATAAGCTTAAGACGAAACCAAATAAGCTAAAACAGAAATTTAACTATCCTCAACTAGCATTCAGGCATAAGAATAAGCAACTAGAATAAACTAAAATGGCAAATAAGCTAAAAAACTAAAAACTGATAAACTCTTAAAATTACTTTGAAAAGGCGAGCAAGCTTAAATAAGCTCCACTAAAGACAGTAAATGAAAATGGGCTTATTCTACTCTAAAAAGCTAAGCAAATCTTAAACAAGCAGAAACAATAAGCTAATAAGTAAAAATGAACCAACGGTACTAACAGTTTTGACTACCAGTACTACTTGGGGTTAGTACTGCTAGCGTTGAGTTAGTACTGCTAGCTTTAATATCCTAAAAGAGAACTAGCAGTACTAACTATGGGTTAGTACTGCTCGATCCAAAATCCTCTTAAAGTTTTCAAAAGTCATTTTATTTCAAGCTGATTTGATCCTAATTTTTTAAAAACAGATTATCAAATAACAAAATAAGGCACTTATGAGCAGATTTCAATCAATAATAAGCAATTAATAAGCTAAATCAATCTAACAGTAATAACTAGACATACTACCAATACTAACTAGGAAATTTGCACAAATCAATTTTACACTGGAATCTAAGCAAGATAAGCACTAAACATCATAACAAGGCATAAACATAAACAATAAATAAGTACTCGTAAGCAGTTCTACAGTAAGTAAGAAAAAGACAAGAAAAAGGAACTTACAACACCCTTGCTTAAACAGGACTGCTTAAGCATTTACAAGCCAATCTACAAGCTCTAGCTTGTCAAAGACAAGCTAGTAGTATCCATAAGCCCATCCAAAACTGGCTTATCATCCATAAGCTGTGGTATATTTAAGTGTGGAATTTTCTATGACTTTACTTAACTTCTTAGTATTTGAGTTAAAACAATTGACTTATATGATTTTACAAAACTTAAAACATATTAAGTAATGCTTTTAACAAAGGAAATACAAAGATTCAAGAATTGACTTAAAAACTCTAAAGCATTAAGACAAAAATTAAAGTTACAAGACTTAGAAAAGTAAAATTTGCATAAAAAAAATAAGCTGAAATTTAACTAAGAACTAGATCTAGATAGTTTTCTTGGGTTACAATGGCCCTATTTATACTAAAAACTTCCTCCTTGGGTCTTCCAGCTGTGCTTTCTTCTGTGTTTCTTTGTAGAGACAAAAAACCCAAGTGTACTTGTTGTGTGAGGTGATTCTAAAACAAATCCCAGCCTTTAATTTCTTTTGTACTTTTTTAAGTCAATCACAGCCATCAAAAAGCTTGGAAAGTGGTGGGATTGCCAACTTGCCAATTATACATGGGGAGGTGGTGATAATGGAGGAGGGGGAGATGTCTTACCCAAGGGGTTGTAGAGGTTGTAGGGTAAAAGGGTGGGAAGACACCCGTGAGTTGTATCTGGGCTTTGTTGGGCGGGAAAACTGGTTTTGGGTAAGTTGGCAGCTTTGGCCCCTCATCTCATATAACTTCATTGTAAACTTCGCCCTTTTATGATACAACTTTAGGGGTTTGGCAGAACTGGCCCCTAAAGTTATACTTCACCCGGTATGCAACTTCAGCCCTTGTCTTTTATTCTCGTAATACAACTTGAGGTTTGGCAATTTTAGTCCCTCAAGTTGTGTTTTCTTCATTTGGTTGACTTTAGACTTTGACTGACTTTGGCTTCGATTTGACTTTGTCTTTTCCATTCCGTGCTCGGTTTTGTTTGTTTTTGGCTTTCTTTTTGTCCTTTTCTTGAATATCCGTTTCCTGCACAATACAAATGCAAAACATACAAATACAATGTATTTTTGGTACGTTTTTAGTCATTTAAGTTTGTTTTTAATAGAAAATGGTATGTGTAATTAAGCACATTCCACTACTCTCAAAGAACAATATGATAGTTTGTCTTCAGATTACAAAAAGTCTCAATTTAATTTAGTATCTTATAAAGTAGGTTTATAATCTGTAAAAGCTAGACTAGTACACTATAAGAAAAATGAGGTTGTGTTTGAAGAGAGCGTTAGTGTTTTAAACCTTGAAGTTAAACTAAGAGATAATGCCTTAGTTGAAAACAAAAAGAAATTGGAAAAAGCAGAAAAAGAGAGAGATGAGTTAAAACTAAAATTAGAGAAATTTCAAAACTTATCTAAATCTTTAAACAATTTGCTAGAAGGTCAAGTTAGTGACAAATGTAAAACAGAACTAGGATATAATGTTACTACTTATGTAGTAGAAAGTTTTATGAATTCATCTGATATGTTAAAGTCTAAATCAGATAAGGGATATCATGTAGTTCCCCCACCTTATACAGGGAATTACATGCCCCCCAAACCTGATCTAATGTTTATAGATGAACATGTTGAAAGTGAGTCTGTGGATGTTGTTTCTATCATCGCATCTAGTAATGTTAAGACTGTTGAGTCAAAACATGAGACTGTTGATAAGAGTGTGTTCAACACAGTTGAATCTAATACTGTTAGGAAGAACAACTTTAGTCCTCCAGTCATTGAGGATTGGAATTCTGATGATGAATGTGAAGTAGAGTTTAAATCTAATGTAGAGGCTAAAACTGTTAAACCTAGTACTAAAAAGATAAAATTTGTTAAGACTACTAGGGAAACAGTAGAGAAGGTAGAAACTCCTGAACAAAACAAGCACCATCCTAGAAGGAACCAAAGAAATTAGAACAATATTATGTCTGAAAGACTAGGAAGTAACTTTAAAATGATAAATAAAGCTTGTTTTGTTTGTGGTAGTTTTGAGCATCTTCATTATGTGTGTGATCAAAAAGTTGTAAGACCAGTATGGAACAACACAAGAAGGGTGAACCACAAGAACTTTGATAATAAAATGACTCACCCTCACCTCAAAAGAAGATTTGTTCCACAAGAAATCTTAACTAAGTCAGGCAAACTTAAGACTGTTGGTACACTAATTAATACTGTTAGACCAGTTAACACTACTGACTCAAAACCAATTGTGAAAAGTTCTAGACCAATATCAAATGCTTTCAAAAGAGGACATTCACAAGCCATGAGGCCTTTCAATAAGTATTTAGCAAACAAGAATAGTATTTTTTAAAATAAGGTTAATACTATCAGGGTAAATGATATTACTGCTAGGGAAATAGCAGTAGTAAGTGAAAATAAGGGAAAGGGAATAATGCTGTAAAGGCCTCAACATGCTGGGTTTGGAAATTCAAACATAGTAGTGCATCAACTACTTTCAAGAAATATTCTTACATTGATGCACGAGGCAGATCCAAGTCTATAAATGCTTGGATCCCTAAAAGACCTAAAACTCTTATTATATGTGCAAGGCAATCCACTGCAGAAGGAGTACAAATAAAAAGGAGTAATTGACAATGGTTGTTCTAAGTACATGACTGGAAACAAATGCTATCTTACTGAGTTTGAAGACTATGATGGTGGATTTGTTTCCTTTGGAGACGGTAAAGGTAGAATTTATGGAAAAGGTAAAATCAAAACAGGAACATTGGATTTTAATGATGTGTACTTTTGTGAGGAGCTTAAGTATAACCTGTTTAGTGTGTCATAAATATGTGACAAAAAGAACAATGTTCTTTTTACTAACACTGAATGTCTTGTCTTATCTTCTGACTTTAAGCTACTTGATAAAAGTTAAGTCTTGCTGAGAGTTCCAAGTAAGGATAACATTTACAGTGTTGACCTAAAGAGTATTATTCCCACTGGAGGTTTAACTTGCTTCTTTACTAAGGATACAATTGATGAATCCAATTTATGGCATAGGAGGCTTGGGCACATTAATTTCAAAAATATAAACAAACTTGTTAAGGGAAACCTGGTAAAAGGTTTACCCTTAAAAATTTTTGAAAATGATCATTCTTGTGTTGCTTGTCAGAAAGGAAAGCAACATAAAGCCTCCTATAAGACCAAAATTGTGAACTCAATCAGCAAACCCTTACATATGCTTCATATGGACTTATTTGGTCCTACAAATGTTAAGAGTTTAATGAAAAAGGCTTATTGCCTAGTTGTCACTGATGAATTTAGTAGATTTTCTTGGGTATTCTTTTTGGCCACTAAGGATGAAGCTAGTAGGATCCTAAAGACCTTCATTACAGGAATAGAAAATCAACTAGACTATACAGTAAAACTTATTAGGTGTGACAATGGAACTAAGTTCAAAAATAGTGTAATGAACTAGTTTTGTGATATAAAGGGGATTAAGAGAGAATTCAGTGTTGCTAGGACTCCTCAGCAGAATGGTGTTGCTGAAAGGAAGAATAGAACGCTAATAGAGGCTGCAAGAACTATGTTAGTTGACTCTAAGTTGCCAACCACCTTTTGGGCTGAAGTAGTTAATACTGCTTGCTATGTACTAAATAGAGTCTTAGTCATTAAGCCTCATAACAAGACACCTTATGAACTTATTTATGGGAGACCCCCATTGATAGACTTCATGAAACCTTTTGGGTGTGTTGTTACCATCTTAAATACTAGGGATTAACTAGGCAAGTTTGAAGGAAAAGCTGATGAGGGATTTTTTGTTGGGTACTCTGTGGTTAGTAAGGCTATGAGAGTATTTAACAAAAGGACCAGGATAGTTGAAGAGACCTTAAACATTAGATTTCTTGAAAATGCACCTAATGTGGAAGGAAATGGACCAGACTGGCTTTTTGATGTTGATTCTTTAACAATATCTATGAACTATGTACCAGTTTTTGCAAAAAATCAAACTAGTGGTCTTGCAGGAACAAAAGATAACATTGATGCAAGTCAAGCTAAAAAAAATGAAAGAACCTAAACAAGAGTACATTATGATACCTTTATGCACAACTGATCCATTAATCTCTTAAGGTCCTAAGAACAGTAAAGAAAATGATGGAAAAAAGCCTACTGAAGTGGATGAAAGTAGAGTTTCAGATAATGGTAGGCAGGATGATCAAGCCACAAGTTAGTTAGAAAGGCTACTTCAACAGGAAAAGCAGACTGAACACATTAACAACACTAATAGTTTTAATACTGTTAGTCCACCTATTAGTACTCCTGGACCATCATTTGCTAATGTTGCTCCATCATCACCAATTAATGCTGCTGGAACTCCTGAGGAACATCTTTTTCAATACCTTTCTCCTTTCAGAAATGCATTTACCCTTCCACATGTTCCAAATGTGTCTTCACTGGATAATACTAGAATTTTTGGTAATGCTTATGATGATGAAGATGTTGAAGAAGAAGTTGACATGAATAATATGATTTCATCTTATTCAGTTCCTGATGCTCCTTTTACCAAATTTCATAAAGATCATCCTGAAAATCAAATAATTGGAAGTTTAGAAACACCAGTATAGACAAGACACATGAACAAGACAAATCAAAAACATGGTTTGATCTCCTTAATTCACAACCTTAGGAGAAAAAATCATAAAGACTTTTAAAAATTTTTGTTTGCCTATTTCTTATCTCAAATGGAACCCAAGAAACTAGTTTAAGCCCTAAAAGATCCAAGCTGGGTAGAAGCAATGCAGGATAAGCTTCTACAGTTTAAACTACTAAAAGTTTAGACCTTGGTTGATTTACCTAGAGACAAGTGGGCAATTGGTACTAAATGGGTTTTTAGAAATAAGAAGGATGAAAGAGGCATAGTGGTGAAGAACAAAGCTAGACTGGTTGCTCAGGGACATACTCAAGAGGAAGGTATAGATTATGATGAAGTTTTTGCACTAGTAGTAAGGATTAAAGCCATAAGACTATTTCTGGCTTATGCTTCCTTCAAAGGTTTTGTAGTCTACCAAATAGATGTCAAGAGTGCTTTTCTATATGGAAAGATAGAATAGGAGGTATATGTTTGTCAACCTCCTGGTTTTGAAGATCCAAACTTTCCAGACAAAGTCTACAAGGTAGAAAAGGCTCTCTATGGACTACATCAAGCCCCAAGAGCATGGTATAAGACATTGTCAACTTATTTGCTGGACAATGGTTTTCACAGGGCTTAAATTGATAAAACGTAGTTCATTAGAAGACATAAAGATGATATCCTGCTAGTACAGGTTTATGTTGATGATATCATCTTTGGGTTAACCAAGAAAGAGTTAAGTACTAAATTTGAAAAGTTGATGCATGATAAGTTCCAAATGAGCTCTATGGGAGAACTTTCTTTCTTTTTGGGACTTCAGGTTCAACAGAAGAGTGATGGAATCTTTATTAGCCAAGAAAAATATGTGGCTGAGATTTTGAAAAAGTTTGACTTTGCCACTGTAAAGACAGCAAGCACTCCAATAAAGCCTAATAAGGCATTGATCAAGGATAAAGAAGCTGAAGATGTAGATGTTCACTTATACATATCAATGATTGGTTCATTGATGTACTTAAAAACTTCTAGGCCTAATGTCACATTTGTTGTTTGTGCTTGTGCAAGGTTCCAAGTTACTCTAAAGACTTCACATCTTCATGTTGTGAAGAGAATCTTTAGATACTTAAAAGGTCAGCCAAAATTAGGCCTTTGGTATCCTAGTGATTCACCATTTGATTTGGAAGCCTTTTCTGATAGTGATTATGCTGGAGCTAGCCTTGATAGGAAATCCACAACAGGAGGTTGTCAATTTCTTAGCAAAAGATTGATTTCATGGTAATGTAAAAAAGCAAACCATAGTTGCTAACTCCACTACTGAAGCAGAGAATGTTACTGCTGCAAATTGTTGTGGACAGGTGTTATGGATCCAAAATCAAATGCTTGATTATAGGTTTAACTTCATGAACACCAAGATTTACATTGATAATGAAAGTAAAATTTGTATTGTAAAAAACCAAGCACATAAAGATAAGGCACCATTTCATTAGAGATTCTTACAAGAAGAAGCTAATTCAAGTGATCAAGATTCACACAGACCAAAATGTTGCAGATCTTCTCACAAAGGCTTTTTATGTTAGCAGATTTAACATATTGAATGCTAACATTGGATTACTTAATCTTTGGAGTGGAAGATAATTCAGATTGATGGTAGCAATAGCTTGGAGATGCTTTTTAGATGAATTTGAAGTTAAAACTGGTATTTTGGTCATGTTAATAGTTCTTAACTTTTATTTATGGGTTATGCATAAATATGGATCCTCATGAATTCTCACATGTCTATCTAGTCGTTTCTAGTGTGCTTGTCATGAATAGAGGCATGTTGTTTTATAGTTATTGGAGAAAAAGGTAATACTGTTAGACTAATATTAGTACTTCTGAGCCAAAGGTCAACCAAATGAAAGGCTACTAAGATATCTCAGTCTAGTGGACCTACTAATCTTGTAGCAGATGAGACTATCTATAAGGAGAGGGAAGACAAAATGAAAAGGGCTGCCACTATTGCTTCTAGCTTAAAAGTAGAGCAGGACAGTTGTAACATAAACTAAGACCCAATCCATGGCAACACTTAATGAGTCTCTTCCTTAGGGAACTGGTTCAGGTAGTGGTCCCAGGTGCCAAGATACCATATTAGGGGATGTAGATGCTCAAACTTGGTTTGAGACTGTATCTAAAAAGTCTAATGACCCACCTCTCTCTTAATAGCCGTTGAGATATTTCCGCCAACAACTTCGCTTATAGGGGTCTATAATTTGGATAATTCTTGATCTTTCTTTTACTTATAAGCTTTCTTCAAGATAAAGATTCAATATTATTCAGTCGGTCCTATCAAAACCTCAAGCACTTTCTATAAAATCTCAATTAACTTTGTCAAACTCTCATATTTTCATCAACGATCATAAACCCAAATACTATCATACTTAATCACTTTGGACAATTTGGAAATCTCGCGACATAAAACAAATGGTTGCTTAATCTAAAGAAAAACCAATTGGGCAGTGAAGGATTCAAGAGAATTAGATGTTCTTAATGGTAGTCATATAGGTATGCCCTTAACTTAAGAATCCTACTAATCTATGTTTATATAATCAAAAGTTATGACAGCGATGCTATGTGTTAAAATAGTTGATAATGGAGAACAAGAGATAAATGCCACAGTTGATTGCAAAGAATTCACTATTACTGAAGCATCTATTAGGAGGCATCTCCAATTAGCAGATTCAAATGGTATTCTTGTTTTGCCAAATACTGAAATTTTTGATCAACTCACACTGATGGGATATGTTTTAACTGATGATAAACTAACTTTTCAAAAAGGTAAATTTTCCCCTCAGTGGAAATTTTTGATCCATACCATCCTACACTGTCTTAGTCCTAAGAAAACTTCTTGGGAACAATTTAGTAGTAATATAGTAACTGCTCTGGTTTGTTTGGCCACAAACAGAACCTTTAAATTTTCTAAATTGATTTTTGATGGTATGGTGAAAAACTTGGATAGTAAATATAAGTTTTTAATGTATCCAAGATTTATTCAAATCTTTTTGGACAAAAACAAAAGATTTCTTAAACCTCACAACATAAAATATATTGCTCCTATTTTAACTCCAAAACTTTTTAGCAATATGAAAGGAGGTTTTTCTAGGGAACACACACCTTTGTTTCTAAGTATGTTGGCACTTCAAGCAGAAGAGGGTGAAGGTTCAGGAAATCCCTCTGAACCCCAACCACCACCTTTTACTGCTCAACCTACTCATGAAGAACTAATCCCTAATATTGAATCATCATCACCATAAAAGACTCAATCAAGTAGCCAAGTGATACGCGGATATAATACACTATATAATATTTCCACAAGAGCAATTAAGAAAATTCCCTAAGGAAAATTCACTCTTTAAAATATATATATACTATATAATATACGTATGTTTACCGGAAAGTATGATTTCCCGGGTCGTTTTCCCAACGATTTGAGAAATTAAAACCTCGCTTGATATTGGATACTGATTTGAATGGGTTCGAATATTGATTGGGTTTTCTATAACTACTAATTAAAAACAAGCAATTAAAAACAATTAAAGCACTTAACAATTAACGGGCATCAAATAAAACGCGACCAATAAGCAAGTAAACTAAATTTAACTCCTAAAAATGTAAACTAAATTTCTAAACCTAAGATAGGACAAAAGAAAATTTCAAGAAAAAGAAAAACTTTTTTTTGATTATTTTTGAATTTAAAACTGATTTAATCTAATTAAATCCTAAAAATAGCAAATTAAGTACTAAAAATTTAGAAAAATGATTTTTAAACTTAGAAAAGTCTAAAATATCATAAAAACTTAGAAAACTATTTTTAACTATTTTTAAAATTAAAATTCTATTTTTAAATTTAAATTTAAAAGCTCAAAAATGAAAATTAAAATCTAAAAGGTGTAAAAATGATTTTACTAAATGTAATCCTAAAGCTATTTTTTATAAAACTAAAAACTATTTTTTTGTAATTTTCTGAAACTTTTTTCTATTTTTTATTGATTTTTCCAAATTTAAACCTTACTGGAAAATCCTAGAAAATAATCTAATAAAGGGAAAATTCTAAAAAAAATCAGGAAAAGTCCTACTAGCAACAAGGAATAAGAGAAAAAATAAAAAATAATCAAACAGCTAAACAAATAGATCTTAAATAAGAAGTATTAGCTCAATCCGGCTTATTAAATGTTAAAGACAATGAAAGGGCTATAGTATTAAATTGAGGGAAAGGTTACTGGATGAGCTAATGTAGCATGATTGGTAAGACGTTTGGTTATGAGTGGGAGGGTCGTGAGGTCATGGCAGGCTAACCCTAATTTTTTGCACTGTTTATTTTTTCTCACTTTTAACAAAACTATAATAATTCTAAACTTATTAAAAAAACTTGATTTTAAACAAAATTTAAACTAAGCTTTTGTCTAAAAGTGACAAATAAGCCCTAAAACAGCTTATGAATAAGTTGTTTCAGGAACTAAGGGTTTTAGCTTAAAAACTTAGATGACAATTAACAATAAAATAGATTGGCAAAGAATTATTATAAGATACATTTATCCGACATTGAAAAGAAGTTCTAGAAAGCTAATGATGTGCTTTATCTAAAAATGATAAGCTACTTAATATAGAAATACTAAAAGCTAACTAAATTTGATGATAGAAGTAGCTAACTCAGACTATGACTCAAAGAGCTAGAAAATTAGACAAGCTAAAAGGCTTAATAAGCTTAGACATAAGCTACCCTTTTGAAAACTTAACTAATGATGCTTAAACTATAAGACTCAATCATAAAATCCTATATTAAAAGCTAGTAAATCAAAAATCTAATTCATTAAGCTAATACTACTGTTTTTGGCTTTTTTGACTAATCAATGACTTTTTAAAACTAAATGCACCTAGGTAAATAAACTAGGAATTGAAAAATAAGGCCTAATTTAACTTAAGCTATATCTAATCTATATTTAACTTGAATCTAAGGACCTAAATCTTAAAATTACTAGCTAAAATGAATAAAAATGACAGCAGTAGTAACTACTTTAGTTACTACTGGTGCACTTGACAATTATGCAAGAAACAAATGTGCAGGGTTAAACCTGCACTAAACACTCTTGTTGAGTGTGTACAAACACAAAACAATCAAGAACCAAGCCTTAGATGGCTTGGTTCAATAAATTTGCACAAGTGAAAACTATGAAGATTCCCCTGGTGCTGAGACAATGTTATTAGACCCTATCTTTTTCAAATTTGAATTATAACCTATGAAAACTCTTTCTAAACTAGTAAAAAATGATTGCACAACTATCTTAAGTAAAATTCACAATGCAGTTTGACTTTAAGACGTCAAACTGCATAAATCCAAACACTCCTTTAACCTCAGGATAGACTTGATTTAGTCTATGATTTAGAAAACTAGTGATCTAAACCTAATTACCAGATACTAGACAGCATTTAACAAGCTTAACAAACATTTTTTTCCTTAATCAAATAAGCTATATCTAAGAATCTAAGCTATACTACTTTTTTTGGCTTTTTTATGGTTTTTATGACAGAAAAAAGATTACTATGATTTATGATATAATAAGCTAAAACAGAGAATTAAACACATTTGATAAGCTACAATAAAGGTAATAAGCACTTATAAGCAAACAGATTAAGCTAGTAAACAAATCTACACTATTAAGCATAAATTGAAATAAATATTAAAGACTTAAGAAATTAAATGGAAACTTACTGGAAGCTTCAGCTTAACAGAAGCTTAATAGAACAGCTACTAGCTCTAGCTTATCTAAATGGATAAGCTAGTATAAGTCCATGGGAGCTCTTCCATGATAAGCTCCCCTTCCATAAGCTTTCAAAACTAAATTGCAAAGGTAATTACTGGTTTAATGAATTTAAGTATGATTAAGTCCAAATTGAGCTCAATCATGAGCTTAAAGACTCATGAGAGCTGTTGAGCTTATAGGAGCTTATGAATAACAATTAGCTTATATTTTGAAGAGTTAATTGAGAGCTTAAAAGTGAGATTAATGAGCTTATGACTTAATAAATGAATTTCATTAATAAAAGAAACTGATTACATTACTTTAAAAAGGAGATTACAAAACATTTAAGGAAAATTACATTAAGCTAAAAAAATGAAATTAAGCTAAACTAAAAGCTACTATATATAAAACTAGGTTTATGTGTGTGTGAGGTGAGAGCCTATTTATAGCCGACCCCTGAAGCTTCTAGGTCTTTTCTTGATGCCCACGCTCCAATCAATCCAGACAGTCTTTCTGCAATCATTGAGGGCTTTGTAAGTCGTTCGGTTCAAATGTGGATGCTCAAAGATTGCCAAGCTGTCATTCTCATGATGTGACAGCTTGTGCTAGTTTTATGAGTGAATGTAGTGCAAATTCCTCATTCCTTTGTGCTTTCTCCATAGCCACGTGGCTTTGATGCTTGGGTAGACAAATGAAAGCCCTTGATATTACAAATTTGACCCTGCCATCTTGTTAACGATCCCATAAATTGTCTAAATTCACTTTAATTGAGACAAAAGACCCTTGATTTGCACGAGGGGATCTAGTGGAGGACGGTTGGATGAATAGTAACCATGCCTTGGCGCCTTTTTTTATAACTGAAACGGGGTAAACGGATTTCCTTAATACTAGTCATATCAAGTTTGGCAAACTACTGTTGCAAACACCCTAGACTTTAGAGAAGTACAAATCACTGCTACAATAGATGGAAAAGTCAAGTTTGTTTCTGAGGCATCTATCAGGAGGCATCTCAAGTTGGAAGACTCTAATGGTATTTCTACTTTACCTAACACTGAAATCTTTGAGCAGCTTACTCTTATAGGGTATGCTTCCAGTTCTGACAAGTTGACCTTCTAAAAGGGTCATTTTTCCCCTCAATGAAGATTTTTAATACATACTATTCTTCATTGCTTAAGTCCTAAGAAGACTGATCGGGAGCAGTTTAGTAGCAATATAGCAACTGCTATCATTTGCCTAGCCACAAACAGGACTTTTAACTTTTCTAAGATGATTTTTGAAGCCATGGTGAAAAACTTGGATAGTAAGTTCAAAAATTTTGATGTTCTGAGATTCATTTTAAATCCATTTGAACCAAGCAAAAGAATGCTCTCTACCTCACATACTACCTCACAAAAGAACTTATGTTGCTCCTACCCTCGCACAAAAACTATTCAGCAACATGAGAAAGGCTTCTAAGGGATATACTAGGGTGGACATTCCACTATTTCCAACCATGCTTATTTAAGGTCTAATTCTGCAGGGTAAAGGATCAACAGTCTCAGTTGAGTCTTATCACATACCCTTAGGTGATCCAACAATCTCATAACTACCACTTTCATCACCCTCTAGGGTACCTACACCACCCTATGATTTACCTCTCCTAAGAGGTCACACACCTAGAAGTGATGAGGGCAGAATGCAACAAAATGAATTGATGGATGTGGTTACCAAATTGTTAGACAATGTTTTAGCATTAGAGACTGACTTAAAACAAACAAATAAGGTCTATAGTACTGTTGTTACAAAGCTTATCATGAAGGTAAAAAGATTGGAGAAACTAGTTAAGTCAATCAAAGCTAGAAGATGAGCAAAGATTGTGATCTCAGATGATGACATGGTTTCATAAGATTCTTCTAAACAGGGGAGGATGATAGAAGACATTGATCAAGATGCAAGAATTACTTTGGTTACTCCTATAAAGGCTAGTTCTCAAGAAGATCAACCTAAAGATCAGTTAGGAGTTTTGAGTGCAGCTAAGGTACTTGCAGATACATCTAGAGTTCACACTTATAGTAGTAGAAGAAGAGCAGTTAGTACTGGCAGTGGTAGAGTTAGTACTGTCAGTAGGATAATTAGTACTGCTAAAGAAACAGTGAGTACTGCTAGTGCATCAATGCCAGTTAGTACTGCTGATATGGTTCAAGAAAGTACTTCTTCACCAAAA
The DNA here is from genome assembly GCA_026074375.1 of Tanacetum coccineum. Classification (NCBI taxonomy): domain Eukaryota; kingdom Viridiplantae; phylum Streptophyta; class Magnoliopsida; order Asterales; family Asteraceae; genus Tanacetum; species Tanacetum coccineum. The sequence goes on along the minus strand of BQNB010005408.1, from coordinate 86,977 downwards.
GCAACAAAAGATAAGGGTAAAGCCATTATAACAGAATATGAGCCTGAGCAAACCACTACAAAGTTGAAAGAAAGATAAGAAAGAGCTGTATATGAAGCAGCTATAAGATTACAAGAACAACTTAATGAAGAAGAAAGCCAGAGGATTGCCAGGGATACATAAATAGCTCAAAGGCTACAAGAAGAAATTAATGCAGCTAAAAGACAGAGAATGGCTCAAGTACATCAAGCAGCTCAGGGTTTTATAGAGGATGAATGGGAGAATATTAAAGCAAGAGTTAAAGATGATGAAGAGCTAACTCAGAAACTAAAAGCAGAGGAAAGGGAAAAGTATAATGAAGTTGATCAAGCAAAGATGCTTATAGATCTGATCAATCAAAGAAAAATGTTCTTTGCCCAACAAATAGCTAAAGCTAAGAGGAACAAGCTAATGACTCAAGATCAACAAAGAACTTACATGTCAAAGTACATCAAGAACCAAGAAGGAGGTTACTCAATTAAACAGTTAAAGTTACTTTCATTTGAGGAGGTTAAAGAGATCTTTGAAAATACTATGAGTAGGGTACATTCTATTGTGCTTATGAATTCTGAGTTGGAAGTTTAAAGACTGAAAAAGCAGGTCAAAAGGTTTTAGAAGAGCCTGATAAAAGACAAAAGATTAGAGAAGCTTCAGGTAAAGATGAACAACAATCAGCAGAAAAGGAAAAAGAATTATCAAAAAAAGAACTGCAGGAACTGTTAGTGATAGTTCTAGTGGAAGAAGTCTATATTGAAGCCCAACATGTCAAATATCCTATTATTGACTGAGAGGTTTACTCTAAAGAATCAAGAGAATACTAGAAGATCATCAGAGTTGGAAACCATACAGAAGCCTATCAAATTTTTGAAGAAATGTTGAAGAGATTTGATAGAGATGACCTGGAGAAGCTTTGGGATTTGGTTAAGAAGAGGTTTAGTAAAACAGAGCCTACAAATGATAAAGAGAAGGAATTGTGGGTTGAACTTAAAAGAATATTTGAACCAGTTGATCATGATATTCTATGGAAGCTTCAAAGGTATATGCATGATCCTTTGGTATGGAAGCTTTATGATACATGTGGTGTTCACCATGTATCTTCATCAAGAGGTCATGGTATCTTCATGCTAGTTGAAAAAGATTATCCATTGACAAGAGGACTTATGACAGTGATGTTGGCTAACAAGCTTTAAGTGAATGAATCTTCAGAGATGGCTAATGAACTATTAAGTTCTATCAAGCAAAGAGACCAAGGCAGTAAGGTGTTTGAAAGAATCCTCTTAGAAAACAAGGTTTTTAATTCAAGAAACTTGATGATTTAAAGGTAAATTACAAGTTTAAGGGAGAATTGTGGGGAATTAAGCTCATTAGACTTAGTACTGCCAAGTCAAAGTGTTAGTACTACTTAAGTTATGACTGCTAGTATAAACTAGTTAGTACTGCTAGAAGAATGTTAGTACTACTAGGTATAAGTTAGTACTACTAGTACTAACTTAACACTGCTGAAGAAATTAATACTGCTGAAAAAGATTGAAGACTGCATGGAGATAAAGACGTGTGAAGAGATATGTATGAGTTATTTTAGGAAAAGATGTTGTATATCTTTTAGATTGATAGAATGAATTGTATGTTGACTATGACTCCTTGTGTCTATAAAAGGCGGTCATAGGTTATATGTTTAGAGATATCTCTTAGACGAAAAACACAGAAGTCATCACCAAAGCTTCAAGGTTGTTTTGTAACCCCAACACTATTAAGAGTGTTTGTTTTATATTGAAGCTTAAAGTTTAGTAAACTGTCTTGTTATTCTTATTGTTTGTTACTGTTCCATTGATTATACTTCTTAGTGGTATAAACTAGATTCCGCATAGTTTATATCATACACTCAAAGTTTCATTCTTAGTACCTTTGGATTTATCCAAGGATACTAAACCTTACATCAAGCTAAGGAGTTAAAGATCTATTCATTAGGATCAACACTAACATTGACCAATAGTCTAGCAACATCATCAATGCTCCTAGAAATACCTGAATATGGTTTCAATAAACATCTTAGCCTTCAATGATTCAATTCAGTCATATCCTTTTGTTTCAGATACAATGTTAAATATGGATATGGATCAAAATTCATTCCATAGTTTAATGATTATGTTTCTTGTTTCTGTATTGATCAAGATTACCAAATGTAAAAAGAATCATCTTAACTACACTTTGGGCATGCCCATGCAAACATCTGATCAACCCAATGAGGGGCCCAGTAAGTATCTAACTCCCAAACATGTGGATGAACAAATTCTGTTTTGACTATAAGTGTTAGTCATGTACTTCAAAACATTTCTGAAAATAGCCTTTATAACTATCTTATTCAGTATAGCAGTTGACTAGAATCAAGAAATGCCGTCCATACATACAAGACCTGCTTGCATCTCAAGTCTGAGGATAAACAAACATGCACTATGTGTGCAACTCACTTAATGATACCGATCTATAAAATGGTCTGCACAAGGTGGGGTATCAAATATTCAACCTCATTGAATACTATGTGAAGTTGGAAGAATCATCTCTACATGTTCAACAGAATATAACCATACACTCACATTCGTCTTATCATAACAATATTCCCATGTTGTTAACTGACAATGGACATAGTTTAGAATAAATAAATATATTCAACGATTTAAACATGCAAATATAGAACACAATAGTATAAATCATACCACGTATGTTAGTTAATTTTTTAATAAAACTGCTTATAGTTCCATTATCCGAATACCAAATGAGATCAATGCATGATGATCCTAGCTGAATACTAATCTCTTATTCACAACAATCACAACTGGTGATAAGGTATAGATTCCATGAACAAATTAAGTAGGTTATGATCTTGTGGAACTTTGAGAATACTTATTTCAAAAATTCACGAATAGTAAAGTTCTTTGAATAATATGATGATTGTAATTTTCTACGTGTACACTTATATGAATTTAGTCACACTACATTCCATAAGATGTATGACATACGCAAAACATACTAATGGAGACAGTCATCTCAACAGTTTTCCAAACTATAAAGTATTCGTATTCTTTTAATATAGTATTATGCAACTATGCTCTTTAAACCAAGCATGTGTAGTTAGCATTGTTATCATACATGATGAAAACGTGCCCAAACTAGAATTGGGTATCATCTCAATAAAAGCAAGCACTAGTGTATACAAACAGCACTATGCTAGATTACCGTAACTTCTGAACACTTGATAATGTTTAGATATCATCCAAACACAAGGTTTGTTGATTATAATGATTTTACTATGATTATCACAATGTATATCCATAGTATCTTCATTATTAATTCTAGGAATGGAATTTCCCCCCCCCTAATTTAAACAATAAACAGAAAAGTTCCCTTCTAATATCTTTTCAATTAGACGTTTTCCTTCTAAAATATTTCAATTAGATTTTTAATGTTGTCAAATCATTTCTAACACTCATGAAAATGAAAAAAACTGTATCCCATACAAATGTGATGTACATAATGAAGCCTTATGGGACTTAAGGTTTCATTCATGTGTTCAATCTCACCAAGTGAGATAGATCATTCGAGTTTCACTCAATGATATTTCATATTATAATACTCGGACTTAATTCACCACATATGTTTTCAAACTTAATTCACCGCATATGTTTAAACCATTTCCTAAAATACTTACAAGAAACTTTATTTCAATCTAAGGGATAAAATCTTACTTAGATGAAAATTTGTTTCTAATATGTTCAATAACATATTCAATTTAAGAAAAATAAAACAAAATACTACCACTAGCTTTCGGATATACTCATGAGCTATCTTTATTTACAATTAAAATCAAATTTAACAAGTGATTGATTTAAAAATTAAACTAAAGATTATGCTCATTAGATGCGTGTTTTTAATCCATAGTTGGATTCTTGCATATATTTGTATACTTGCAAAGATTATATTGGATTTATAAAAACCTCATTTGATTACATATTGTCCTGGCAACGTAATCATTTAATAAAGAGTTCTTGAAATCTAGTATGTCATACTTCTTTCTAAGATAACAAGTATTACAATCAAATCATCTTTTATATATTTAAAGTTCGTAAATGAAGAAGTTTTAATCATAGTCAATTTCTTGAGTATAAGAAACACTTATGTCATTTGATGTGCAATAAATATGTATACAATATTGTCCTATTGAGTCTTCTCTTAAAGGAAACTCATTTAAACCTCATCATCAAACCGATAGGTTAAAGATAAAACAAATTCCAAGAATATGATTATCTCCTTTTGGACAACATCTTTTCATTCATAGTCTTTAAGTCATCTATTAGGTCTAACATCTAATAATGCGTCTCTTATAGGAAAGTGAGACTCCCACTACTTCTTATAAATTCAAGACCTATAATACTCCCACTCGCTTTTAGCAAAGTGAGACTCCCACTGTTTCTTGTAAATTTGAGACTATTCTCAAATAACTCAGCATAACGAGCAACAAAAACTTTGTTCTCATGTGAGTTGTAGAAGTGGTATTGTGACATTTCGTATTTTCAAGGTCAATATTAAATCTCTACTCTGTTTCTATTTTTTACTTTTGAGTAAAATTTTGCGTTTTACTTTTACGTGATTTGGTGAAATTTATTATTCTAGCTATACGTGAGCCGTGCTTAGGATTCTTATCTGTTAATGTGTCATAAGAAGTTAAAATTCATAAAATATACCCTGATGATTTAAAATTTTTATTTTAGTAAACTTTGATTTATTCTCGTGTCCTTGCCGAACCTTGCTAAAACTATACAGTTTTACCTTACATTTTATTCTTTTTAACCTTCACTTTTACTTCTACTTAACAATTAACATTTACAAAAAAATATATATAAAAAGCCCCCTCCCTAGCCTATATTGCCGCCCCTATGACCCAAACCACACAACACTCCATCTCAATTTTTAGTTCCCATGCATATTCTCATGATTACTTATTTTGCATGCTTAAGATAAACTCTTCACTTATCCTTCTCCTTTTAAACCAACATTAAACTCACAGTAACAAAACTTACAAGAAGGAAAACAAAATACTCCCTCCCCTTCTTGCTCCTACTACCGAAGCCACCACCACCATCAAAAAAATTTCCCTCCTATTTTATTACTACAATATCTACACAAATGGCTCATGCAAGGTTTTGATCAAAGGTTTGATTCTTAAAGGCTTATTGGGAACTTTAGTGCAAGGTTTGGTAAAGGGTTAATATATTGGCTATTAAGAAGATTTTGGGTGTTTAAAGAGCTTTGGATTATTGGTATGGGTTGTGTTTGGATTTCACCAATAATAAAGAACCAAGAGGGGTTCACTCTTTGTATTTTATTTTCATTTTAGAATCCATATGATCATGTGTGCTAGGATAGTTTTTAGATGTGTTTCTATGTGAGAAAATGGTTAAATGATAGAGATAGGTTAGTTAAGGATCATTGTGAAGTTTTGGTGGAGTATTTGCGGCGTTTGGATGTGTTTTGGCTTAGGTGAATTAATGCAGAAAATTAAAAGACTGATTTAGATGTCATAAAATTATTTTACTAGTTTTACTCCTAAAAATATGGAAGTTCTTGTTATTGTGATCGTTTTGATATAAGGATCGTCGAGTAACTCTTTTTAACAAAAGAGATACGGTCATTCAAAGTTTTGAAAAATATACAAAAGTTTGACAGCAATATTTTATAAAAATAAGTTCTGTGCAGAATTTTAATTGGGCGTTTCGAACACTTCTGAATCTGTTTTGGTTTTCAAGTAAAACACGATAGTTGTCCGAAACAATGTCTTCTAGTAGACACGTGTATTCTCGAAGCTTGAAAGTGCAAAATAAGGGCGTTTTTATATATTTTAAGTTCTTTAATTTTTATAAAAAAATGATAGCATTATTTTTGGCATTATTTTTATAAATTGACATTTTGGACCATTTTTGTTCCGAACCGGCCTTCGAGTAAAACATAAAAGTTGTTTAAAATGACGTTTTATATACATTGAGCGGGAGTTTAAGTCTGAAAGTGCAAGATGATAGGGTTAAACCAAACTCAAAGTGAGGCAAAATTCTTTTCGGACAAGTCAAATATTCATTGCTGATGTAAAATAAAAATGGGGTTTTTAGGCGTTTTTTGAGTACGTTTAAGCTTGTAAAACCTTAGCGAATATTATTTTATAACTGATATAATATTAGGGCGTGTTTGGGCGTGCTATATTGAGAAACCATTTTAAACGCAAAACTTTACAAAACTCTTTTCAACCAATCAAAATTTAGCAAATATTAAGTGTTTTTATTTAATTGAAAAGGGTATATTAGTCAATCACATTTTTATGCCAATACAATTAATGACTAATAAATGTCTTGACTTTTAATGATGAATGTTGACCGTTGACTTTATTTATACACGACAAATATTTTTTATTTTTTTCTATTTTTAAATAAAAACGTTTTTTACATCACTTATTTTTCAGAATTAAAAAAAAAATATTTTTTACACTTTTTTTAAGTTTTCAATTAATAAAACATTTTTAAGTTTTTTAATTAAAAACGTTTTTTATTAATTCCTAAAATTTAGGAATGAAAAAATAATATTTTCTTTCTTCTTTTGCATTTTTAGTCCGGACACATGTTTTAAAACCAATAAGAATTTACTATTATTAATAGTAAAACGTAATTTAACTTTTTAATTTTTTTTTTAATTAAAAAACATTTTTAAAATCATTTAATTTTTGAAATTAATTTTTTTATTTTATATTTGTCTTTTAGCATACATGTTTTCAAAAAAAATGCATATATGTTTTTTTTTATATTTTAATTTTACATATGTTACGTACAATTGTGTAGTCATCACTTGTTCTACTAAAAAATGTTAATTGCACGTATATTTTTTATATACATTCTTTAATCTTTTAAATTTATAACAAAAAACATAACCATGTACATATAACGTCTAAATTTATAACAAACCAAAACATAAATATTATACCTAAAATTTGATACAAAATGAAATACAATTCAAATATAAATGTATCTTGTTAAAAATATACACATCATTCAAAAAATATATGTGCTCTCTTTTACGAACATACGTGCACGCTTCCCTTTCTCATCAAATTTATTAGAACATACGAGTACCCTTCCAAAAACACATATGCACTCTTCGAAGAACATATGTGTACTCTTCCACGAACATACGTGTACGCTTCACTTTCTCATCAAATTTATTAGAACATACGAGCTCCTTCAAAAAACATATGTGCACGCTCTCGTCAAATTCAATACAACATATGCGCACGCCTTCAAAAAATATGCATACCTGCAATGACCACATAAACTTCATAACTAACTACCTTAACCCCATTTGGTTCAAACATTTCGTTACCAAGTTCGGGTTATTTGGTACTAATCCGGGATAAGTATTTCTACTTTTTACTGTCTGTAACTTTAGAAAATTATTATTCTTTGATTACATAAGCACCTTAACCCCATTTGGTTCAAACATTTATATATCCAAGCCACTGATATTCTATTATTTTACATTATCATGTTTGTATCGAGATAAACGTTGGACACTAATAAGATTCAGAAATAACTTATTGGTTCATGGCATGAAGTAATTGTACCCACTGTACCATAATTTTTCTAACCATGTTTTCAACATCCATTTTAAGCAACCATATTTTGTCATATAAACAAACAAAAAAATGAATTAAAACCTCTTACTGATTTTATAGATTTTCGATTGATGTTTGCTCGGTCCAAAAAAAATTGGTGAATTCGATTGTCTGGAACCATAAGAATATACGATTGATTTTGTAGATTTCCGATTGCTGGAACCATAAGAATATGCAATGAAAGATGATGATATTTTTTCAGATTGATTCACAATCTGACGGGGGTCACACAATAGTGTCGTGATAAACATAAAACCCTTTCAAGCAAAAAGAAATAAGGATTAATTTCATATATCCCCCTCTTTTCACCAATAATTGCATATATACCCAAATTACAACATTTGAATGCATAATGTACCACACTTTTGATGCATGCTTGGATAAATATGAAATTAATGGTGAAAAGAGGGGGAAATATGAAATTGCCCCAACAAATAAATAACATGATCATCCAAACATCAAACTTGCACACCTTAATTACTCTCATATAATTTTAGTTATATTAAATACTCTCACCAATACAATTAAAACACATTTAATAAATTGACTAAAGATGCAAAGTTTTCATTTTCTTTGACAACACCTTATCAAACTCAAATCTATTAAAAACCATAACTATTGCATTTAATGGTCACAATAAAATTTCAATCAACAATTTGATCAGAAAACATAAAATGAAAGGTGTCACCCTCAAACGACCGTTTTCTAAGCAAATGCAATTACACCATAATTTCTTAAGCATAATTCTAGTGAAATCAAAACTAAATAAAGTGACCACTTACATTACCGTCGATGCTTGCTGTTACAAGAGCTTGTAATTATTTAAATTACCACATGACATACGTGTTGTCCTTTACTATAATGTTAGTATGATTAGCTTCAACAAAAAACATTTACCTTTATTCAGCCAAATAAAACTACCAAATTCCTTTCTTTTTCTTTCGAATTAAAAGGTGATCTAATTTAGATGACACCATATATCGTAGAGTTATTCACCCGCATATAAATAAAGATGATGGTATTTTTTTCGATGATGATTGTTTAGATATCGAAACAAGAAGGAGCAAAAGATGATGGTATTTTTTCAGATTTATTTACAATCTAACATGATGATCATACATTTTTTTTGATGGAGGAAAAGAGACGGCGTACTTATGTTTTGAGAGAGAGAATGATTTTTATTTGACTTATTTTACATTGCATAATATAAGGAACAGTTAATGTAAATGGTTAAGATGAAATTCTCTTATTGCCCTTTAACCAATTATTTAATGTAATTTGATATTACAATTAATTACGATTATGCCACAAGCCTTAATAACCATTGATTAAAAAAATAAAAGGCTCAGATTGACTTAAAATGGTTCTGTAAAGTTCTGCATCTAAAATGGGTTCTCAATATATATATATATATATATATATATATATATATATATATATATATATATATATATTATTAAATGGGAATTAAGTAGGGTTTAGTTGTATAACTATTTAGGCCCTTGGATGTTAGCGAAAAATACAATATTGTAAGGACAGTTATTATAACTTTTCAGAAATAGAAACTTTTCTAAAATAGAAACCTTTTTAAAATAGTAACTTTTCAAAAATAGTATATTTTCTTTATTTTGTTATTTTATTTAAAAATGAGTGTTATATAGTCTTAAGGCGCACATATGGATTCTATTATTCTGTTATTTTATTTAAAGCGACATATGCATCGTTCATTTTATATTTTACTCTCCTAATAGCGCGTCGCTATTTTTAGGTCGTAGTTAGGATTCCTTTGTCGACATACTCTTTGTAGTTGTTTAATCATCCTTATCATTTTTTGCAAGGTGAGTTCGTAGCATCGCCTTTACTTACTTAATTATTTTATAAAACCCCGCAAGGGAGATACATGCTAGTTTTGAAAAAAATGAAATAGTGATTTATTTGGTATGCTTGACCCGAATACGTGATTATTGACATTGAGTGCCTTATTGTGGAAAAGTCCTTAATTTCATGAACCGTTAATTACCGTTTGGTAAACGCTAGTACAAGTAAGTCGATCTATTACTGACAATCCCCGCCTGGGTAAGTAACATCAAATTACCAAGTCAAACGGGCGCATTGTATTCAGAATAAGGTATATGGAAAACATACTTTCTGATGGGCAAATCTTTATCTGCGTTGACGTTCGATGTCTTGAGCTCGATGCAGTAAAATTTATACATGACTTGTATGTGTTACAATGTCGCTCGATGAACTATACTTGTGTTCTACATTTATTACTTATAAACTCTATGGATTCACTCAACATTATTGTTGACTTTTTAGCATGTTTTATCTTAGGTTCATAAGGTTCATGCTTGCTTGCTTGCCTACTTGGAGTCGCACGAAGTCTTTTTGAATTATGATCCATTCGAATAAACTTTTATAAAACTGGTTATGTATGGTTTGATGTTTGGACATCGTTTGTTAAACTAAGTTATTCCCTATGTTTTGTTAAACTCTGATTTTAAATATTTATCAAATGGATTACAAGTTTTCAAAATGTCTCATTTAGAGTCGTTCTTTATATCTTGTACCTTGTGACTATGAATTTGCACCCCATGATTGTATGTGTGCTAAATCTCTTTGTTGCCTTCTATGCTATTCATGAGCGTTTCTTATCTGAGATCTTATGCATCTGAGAATGTGCATTCCTGCTATACGTATATATAATGATTATTATTTTAAGTACTTGAGCTACTTATTAATTACTATGCTTATTTTTGAAGCATCGCCATTTATTCATATATTTATATAAGTTATTATTTATATAATGACCTTATTTATTTATGCATGATTTCTAGATTGTCATGGCGCACCCACCTTTCCCCGACCACACTGCAAACATTCCTGAGGTTGAGCCAGCTCAACCCGAGCTCACACTGGCCACACCCGAACCATCACCCCTATCATCAAACCATGTTTTCAATTTCCTAAATAGAAATCCTAAAGAAGAAGACCCTGAAGAAGAGGAAGACCTCGAGGAAGAAGAAGACCCCGAGGAGGAGGAAGAATAAGAAGAGATGGAAATAGATGTGAATGATGAGATGAACGACCCTGAGTTGATTTTCACATATGAGGCGCCCGGTTCTCCTTGTCCTCCACCACCTGAGTCAGACACTTCTTCTGACTCTAAGCCTAAGGATGATACTGCTACTACGGTTGGCACTATAACACAATTTCCATCTACTAGGCGTAGGTTTCCCAATACTATTCATGTTGGGGTGGATCGTCATCTGCAGCCCCAGTTTCTTACGACCTTGAGGACCTTGTGCAAAGTTACATGAGGAGAGACATTGATTCGATGGATGTTAGGGTTCATGTTCTGGCAAGGCAAATAGGAACCCCAGAAGCTGAAGAGGCATTGGCTTAGTCAAGAGATAGAGTATTGTATAGACATTTAGATGTTATGGACTTTGACTTAGGAGTTGTGGAGCATCAAAATGACAAGATCGTGAATGTGGTGGTCACCCTGGATGATCGTGTTCGAAAGCTGAAGCAGTATACAGCTGGAGAGGAAAACCAAAGACGGAAGAAGAAATTGAAATCTAACGAGATGAGTGATACTTTCCTTCGTTTGGACCGAGATAGGGTCAAGAGAGACTTTTATGAGTTGAGGGTCTGGGCATATGGATTTTATCAGAAGATGATCCGAGTTGGAGATGTTAGGGAGGAGAGGCCGAGTGAGGCCATTGATGTTTGAGCCACTTTTATAGAGACGCCACCACCTGTGCCATGTGACTCACAGTAGTCTAGTTTCATTTGTAGTTTCTTTTATTATGTAATCACTAAACCGAGATTGTTAGTTAGTAGACTTGATACCATTGGTTGTAATGACTTTTGTCATAATTTTGTAATGTAATACAACGATGTGTTAAATCTTTTGTGATGAATGATGAAATTACTATCTTTTGATTACTACTTATTATATTGTGATTTCTTTTATAGTTAATTTATTTATGCATGATATGACTATACCATTGTATGAATACTCATTACGTTTTTCTTTATGATTGTGATAGAATCATGCCACCAAGAAGAATGTCTCAAGCGGCTATTGAGCAGCTTATTGCTGAGCATGTAGCCAAAGCCATGGAAGATGATCGTGCTACGAGGTTAAATACTAGAGGATAAAACCTAGAACAGGCAGCTTGAGAGTTCACTTTCGCTGGATTTATGAAGCGCAACGCCACTACTTTCCATGGAACTAAGGGCGTTGTTGACTTATGTAGATGGTTTAAAAAGATGGAGATGGTTTTTAGCATAAGTGAGTGTGCTGAAGGAAAGAAGGTCAATTTTGCTGTAGCCGCCTTACAAGGTCGTGCCTTAACATGGTGGAACACTCAAGTTGCAACCTTGGGACTTGAAACTGCTAATGGACATCCATGGGTAGAACTAAGGAAATTAATGACTGCTGAATTTTGTCCAATGGACGAGGTTCAAAGGATGGAGCATGAGTTATGGGGGTTGATGGTCAAGAATTTGGATATTTCGGCTTATACCAACCATTTCCACGAGTTGGCGTTGCTATGTCCCACTATGGTTGAGCCAGAATATAAAAAGATTGAAGCTTATATTCGAGGGTTATCTGAAGATATCAAGGGAGATATCATATCATCTAGGCCCGCTGATCTTAATGAGGCTGTTCGTATGGCCAATAGTTTGATGAATCAAAGAGTGCAAGCCATGGCTAAGAGAATTGCTGGGGTACTAAGAGGAAGTGGGATATATTCCAAGGTGGAAGCAATAATAACAACAACAACAACAACAACTACAGAAACAATACCCACCACAACTAACATAATAACCGAAGGTAAGGTAATGCTCGGGCAATGACTACTGCCTCATATGAGAGAGTTGAGTATGCGGGACCACACCTTTTTTTGCAACCGCTGCAAGTTACACCACACATGTCACTACACTATGAAATGTCATCATTGTGGAAGGATTGGTCACCGATCAAGGGAATGTAGAGGCAAGGCCGTCGCTACCGGCGCCAATACTCGGCCGATTGTGACTTGTTACGAATGTAGGGAAAGGGGGCAAACCAGGAATTGATGCCAAAGAAGAACAATCAACAAACTAGAATGCTTGAGGATGGGCTTATGTGATGAAAGAAGGAGATCAGCACCAAGGCGCAAATGTGGTAACAGGTACGTTCCTACTCAATAATCACTATGTTATTGTTTTGTTTGATTCGGGTTCCGATAAAAGCTTTGTGTCTACAAACTTTAGCACCTTGATTGATATTAACCCGGTTAGACTAGACACGAGTTATGAAGTTGAATTAGTCAATGGGAAAATTGTTAGCACCAACACTGTTCTAAGTGGTTGCACCCTAATCCTAGCAAACCACTTATTTAAAATTGACCTCATGCCAATTAAGCTCGGTACTTTCGAAGTTATAATTGGGATGGATTGGTTATCTAAGTGCGAAACAGTTATTGTGTGTGGTAAAAAGATTGTGTGTATACCTTACAACAACAAGATGTTGATAGTCGAGGGCGATAGAGGCGTGTCCCGATTGAAGATCATATCTTGCATCAAGGCCCAAAAATACATAGAAAGAGGATGCCAGTTGTATTTGGCGCAAGTGACAGAAAAGGAACCGATAGAGAAGCATTTGGAGGATGTGCCTGTGATTCGCAATTTCCCTGAGGTATTTCCTGAAGACTTACTATGACAACCATGACTTAAGCAGGTTGGTCAAACCATAGTGTTGACCTAAATGTATCTGTTGCAATGTATGGTTATGTGTTTATACGTGTTTATATGTGTTTATGTGGGATATGTGAGATTGGATAATCAATCCATTGAGCGTGATCATCTCCATGGGATTGGATTTGTGTTGAATTTTGTGAAGTTCATTTCGTTCACTTTTGGTGACAAGGAAATGATTTTGGTGATTGAAGCAGTTTCGCATTAATTTTGTAAGTAATTGTACGTATACGTATTTTTGTGTTAGTAATTTAAGATAAGTTTAGGTTTTAGAGGTTAAGTTAAGAGAAATGAGTTATTTGATGGAGAAATTTCATTTTAATCACTTATAGTGATAATGGAATTGATTGGGTATTTTGAGAGAATTGTTTGGGTTAATATGAGGATGTCTAGGTGATGGATTAAAATGGGAAGTGTGTCATTTGTGAAAGAAATAAGTTTGTTAAAATAAGAGAGTTTTTAGAAGATTTTCTATTTTTGGAAATGAAAAGTTATTTTTAGAATGTAGTTTATAAGAGAAATGGTTTACCAAATTAGCTTAGGTTTTTATAAAACTTAAGGTATGAAGGTAATTAATTAACTAATAAAAGAATTTTTTTATAGATGAATAGTAAAATACGAATTTTAAAATAAAAAAGAAAAGAAAAGAAAAAAATAGAGTTGTATTAGAAATCAAACACTAACTAGGCTTTATCTAGGATTACCTTAGAGCCTATAAATACAAAAAAAAATAAAAACCCTAAACCCCTATTGAAGTTGGCCGATTTTTACAAGAGAAGAAGAAGAAGAGAATTTTAAGGTTCTTGGTTAAGGTATTTTCTAATCCTTGTTTAGTCTAGTTATTTAATTTTCAATTAATGTAATCTAAGTATGATGGATTAGGGTTTATAAATTAGGGTATTATAAAATTTAATTAGGTTTTCTTAATTAGGGTTTAGTCTACTGTAATTAATGGTGAATTAATGATTAGGGTTTATAATTGTAAGTGGTTATGAGTTTTAATAAGGAATTAGGGCTTGAATTATGCGTTTTGGTGTTTAATTAATGAGCAGAATTTAGGTCATATTGTTGGGCGAATATCTCCATGATGGAGAATGCAAACGATATGATTCTTTTTTTTAAACTGAAGGATTTTGAATCTACTTTTCAAAAAATCTGGCCTCAACCGCTTGTGGGTCGGGAAAGTCAATTAAATAAGGGTTAAAAGTTCGTGTCAAAAACTGTGTTTTCAGGACGAATGGTTGTGTCTACTTAGTGAGGTGAAAACCCCTACTTAAGAAGTGTTTTAAATTAATCCCTTCTACATAAAGTAACTTTTATATGTCTATTAAGAAACCCCAAAAGGGCTAAGGCTAAAACTAATTTTAAGTTGGGTTTTTAAGTCGAAACTTTTTGGTGTGCAATCAGACCCGAAATTGACCAGTTTGTAAGTTTGATTTTCAAGGGTATACTTATGGGTTGAATGAATGCATGGGCTTCTGGATGAGATTAGTATACACATGTGGGGTCATGTGTGAATTTTTTGTGGAATGTGTGGATGTTTTTGGTAGGTTTTTAAGTTAGGGTTTTCTTTTAAGGTAATTTCTAATCTTTGTGTAATTCTAGTTAATTAATTTTCAATTATTGTAATCTAAGTATGATGGATTAGGGCTTATAAATTAGGGTTTATAAATTAGGGTTTTAATTTTCTGGAAGTTATAGTTTAATTATGATTGGTTGATCATTAGTTTAATGGGTTACGTATTTTGATCATGCGTTGGGGTTTAGATCGCCCGAATTAATTGTTTAATTCATTGCAAAAAGTTAGGCAGTTTTGTAACGAGCATAACTCAATCATAAATTATCAAATAAATAATTTACAACATACTGGAGATAACCTCAGAGAGTCTACTTTCCAGAAAAGTTGGCCTCGTAAGTTTTTATGGTCGGGAAATAGGTCAAAAGGGCGTTACAAAATCAGTGTGTAAAACAGTGACGAATTTCAGTTTTGGTTTTGATTTTTCTAAAAATACTTAGACATCTAGTTAGATGCTAAAAATCACGTAGAAGTTAGTTTATATATTGTGCGTGACCTCTGAATTTTTGCTATCCCTATAAGGAGGTCTAAAGTGGTCAGCTAGTGCCATACTTTTAAAAGCTCAGATTCTGGATGAATTTTGGACACTTTGGACTAATGAATTTCTAAAGGGTATTTGTAGGCTATGGGAGAGCTATGAGGGGTTCATAAGACATATATGTAGCATGGTGAATTTTGGTTTAAATTATATAAGTGTTTAAGTGTTACGTTTAGGACGCGTAACTGAGTATAAAATTCTGCTCAAAACCAGAAAATTTAAAGTGTAGCATTGAAGTGTAAATGGCATATGTAGGAGTTGAAAAAGGGTTAAATCAAGTATAGAATTATGGCAGATAGCTTAGATATCCATCATAGTTAAGGTTACATCATATTGGGTAGAATACCTAATTGATGGTAACTTATTGTGTGCTTATTTGATTATATCATTCGTGAAGTTGTTTGTGAAGCTTTTTGTTGGAATCTTTTGGAAAGCTAAGCAAAAGTAAGTTTCATAGTCCCTTTTTTAATGTTTTAAACTTGGGATGGAAATGATGCTAGTATGGAAATGTTTTGATTACTGTGATAATGTGTTTAAAGTGATGCATGGACTTTATGTGGCTATTATATGTTATGTGCTACATGTTTGTGATGTGATACGCTCCATGGCTTAGTGATCAATTGGAGTGGATTTGTGGTATGCTCCATGGCTTAGTGATCAATTGGAGTAGTTATGCGATAGAGACGTCTCGTAATCATGTTAATAGTATTGGTTTGGATTGGATTTGATTTGGTTTACATGATAGCTTATATGGTAGTTCATTTATTGTCATGCAGTGTTTTTCATTTATCACAGTAATGATTTAGTTAGATTTAAATGTTTGTTTTGTGTGTCTTAAACCTATGACTCTCACCAACAATTGTGTTGACGTATTTAAGTATCATTTTTAGGTGAGCTTCATGTGAATATTGGGGTTAAGATAAGTGGCTAGAATGACCGCTAGGATTGCATTAGAGTTTGCTCTTGAGTTTGTTTATGTTTGTTGCATGGATTTTGTCAAATGTTATTTGATTTTATTAGGTTCGTGAGATATTGTTCTTGTATTGGTGAGACCCTTTTTCATTAATACAAGATGTCGTTAGTATTTGGATCATTTTGTTTCGTGTATGATATTACTTTGGTAAAGCAAGACTCCTCTATCTTATGTTGGATATTGTCATGACACATTGTGTCCCTTTGATTATTTCTTTTATTTAGATTTCTCTATTGTTGACACCATTGTGTTGTGATGATATCCATGATGTTATGCCTCGTGTTTCCGCCTTGGCGGGGTGTGACAGATTGGTATCAGAGCCTTTGGTTATAGAGAACTAGGTGGTTGAGCCTAGACTATAGCTTAAGGGTCCCTCATATAGTTGCATTTTAGGGCATAAGTGTTTGTGTACGTATATACCGTATGTTCCCGCTACCTAAAAGCTTTGAAATTCTTTCTATTTTGAATTACTACTATATAATATGAAATATATACTTTTTCATTATGGGGATCTAATAGTATATACCCCTTTGTTATTGTTTTAGTCATGTCTTCCCCTACCCCTAGGAGATATCGTTGGGAGATTGTTTACCTCACTGGACCCGCGGAGTTGGGTGACTTTTGAGAGAGAAAAGTCAAACCCAAGCGAGGCCCAACATAAGTTTATTTCGTTTTCTACCTCGATGCGTTGCTATAATCGAGGATTGCTTTTATATTTTGGGTCACGATGTGACTTCTGTTTCGTTTGGTCGATTGGGATTTTATGGTTCGTTAGATGGATTATCATGTTTGAGTTATATTTGGATTATTATTAAGTGCTATGTGGTAGATGTGTGTTATCATTGAGATGTGTGGTCTTGGAAGTAAGTACACGTGTGAAAAAGGTGCAATTATAATTATGGTCGCGAACATAATTATAAAGGCAACACACACGTGGACTTGTGACTTTGATTGCATTGATCATTGTTGCTTGTATGTATTATGTAAGGATGTAAGTCTGGATAGTTGTGTAGATGGTAGTGTAGATGTGATGTGAGATCCTGTTGAGGATGGTTGTGTGGTTAGAGAATTCCTCTCTTAACCGATTGGGCGATTATATTAGGTTGGGTTGCGTAGATGGTAAGGTTCCCTTTCATCTATCGTTTGCGGATACATCGGATACCTGTTGGTATTGTCGTCGCGATTCTTAAGTTGGTTCGTTAGCTCGTTGTTCGTTGAGATATCCAACGCTCGTGTTGGTATTCTAGGGTGTTATCATAGAACTGGTGTTCTATGTTCTCCGTTTGGCGTTTTGATTGTTTTCCTTTGTCTAAAGGTGACGATACTTTTTGGTTTGGTTCTAAGACCGTTGGTATGGATGAGTCCTTATGGTTTGTTTGGTTTGCAAGAGTTCTTGTCGTGTTCGTTTTCAAGTAAATTAATATTCTGGTATTGGAATTCTTAAGGTATTTTGGGAGTCTATGTTGCTATCATGATTTTTTATTTTTTTTGTGAGTCATAAATTCTATTTGAAAGTAAGTTTGTTGTAGTCGATACCTTATTGTTTAGATGTTAAAAACTTCTTTTATAAAAAATTATATAAATAAAATGCAACACATTTTTTTAAATCATCTTTTGATTTCTTTTATGAAAACCATAATTAAAATAAGTTTATGAAAATTATATTTAAATTTATTTTTACACTTAAAATTATTTGCATTATTAACTAAGGTAATTCTATTGTTTTAAAATGATTGCTATAAGTTATGAGGGAAAGTTTCTTTGGGTAAAAATTGGTTTTGGTACAAAGGTTCTTAATCTTTTAATTAATGGGTCGTGGTATATTATTAGTTAGGGGGGGGTTGTTTCTAGGGACATTCGTTGATTGCGTTTGTTAGGTCGGAGGTTCTTTCTTCTTGTCGACGTTTACAATTCGGTTAATTTTTGTTCTTTTTGGAATCGTGTGATTTTCTCAGGGTCCTTACAATTGGTGCATTGTGAAGTTTGAACTTTCCTCATGGCGTGTTGTAGAGTTGATGTTAGGGACGTATCTTTGGGTGGTGCGTTGTATGGTAGTAAAGGAATGTATTATTCGCTGAATCCCAAGTTGGAATTAGAGAGTTTCTTCTATTTACTTTTGATTTAGTACCTCTTAGTTATGAGAGTGTTGATGTAATCGTAGGAGAGAATTGGTTGTTGAGACATAAGGTTGAGATGGTATGCCACGAGAAGGTAGTTAAACTACCTTGGTAAGTTAGAGAGTGCTTAAGGTTCGTGGAGAAAACGAACTAAAGAGGATACAAGGTCTCGCAGGAGTACCAAGGAAGATGAATTGAGATTATGTGATATCTTTGTAGTATGTGAGCCCTCTAAAGTGTTCCTAAGGAATTAGTAGTTTTAATACTCATCGTAGAATAGGATTTGTATGGAATTAGTACTAAGGAGCAGACGCCGCATTTGCGAAGGCTAGTGTCATTTGGACTTCTTTAAAAGGCAAGAGTTGTGCGAATGATTGAAGGAGTTGCAAGGTGAGGGTTGGTTCGACTGTAACTTTTTGTGGAAGCGTCTATGTATTGCTTGGTAGAAGAAGGTGGGTAGTTTCGAATGTGCATAGATTATCTCGAGAAGGAGTGGAGTTACAATAATTCGTATGTGATGTCACCAATGGTGGTGCACGGGGATGGACGTAGATAAGGACTGTTTTTAGGTATACGTAATAGGACACGTGAGCTTTTCGGCATATGCCCTTTGGGTTAACACAATGCCAGACGGTGTCATGGAGTTATTGAGCGGGTGTGCATGGTCAAGTATAGACATGCTTAGTTTTCGGATATCTACCACGACGAAATTTTAAAATCGACCCGAAGTCTAAGGAGGAGTATGAGTCACACTTGAAGATGATCGTGGAGTCACTGAAGGAAGAGAAGATGTACGTGTAGTTTTCCAACAACGTGGAAGTGGAGCAAAGAGGAAGCTATCTAGATGTGGAAGGAATCAAATGGGTAATGAGCCGATCTTGGCATTGCTGAAAGGAGCAGACGATTTCATAGTATATTATGACGTGCGAAGCAAGGATTTGAAAGCATGCTTGGAAAAAGGGAGAAGGTGATTGCTTGTAAGTCACGACAACTGAAGGTTCTTATGAAGGATTGCATGACTAACGTAGTAGGTTTTGCCTTATAATGCTAGAGGCATTAAGTGAATGAGGACTATGGATGGTTAAATCTATACGGATCTGAATGTCTCCAACACCCACTTTCAATCAGACTGCGATTGAATGAGGCAAAGGTGGATGATGGATGTTATTTAGTTGAGTTTGATATTGAGGACAAGTACATCTAGGAAAGGGCAAATGTAGATGTTGTACGTGGAGTGGAAAAAAGGTGTGAAGCATGATGACGTTCGAGATAGATGTACGACGTTCCGGATCTAGGTTTGAGAAAGGATGATGGTTGCTTAAGATAAAGATGTCAAAGCAAAGAACGCGTCTACATAAGATGTTGCGTGGCTTGGTCCAACGAGTGTGAAACGTGATGGAGAGTGTTCATATTGGTGAGACAAGGTCTCTGAACTCCATGTGGAGGATGTAAGGACCTTGGCTATTGAAGAGTATACGAAATAAGTTTTCTATCCATCTTGAAGCGTTATGAGTTGTGTGGTTTTAGGTTAATAATCGATGGCTGATATGAAGAAGGATTTGCTAGTTGCGGTAAGTAATTTTTAGCGGTATCGGAAGTGTAAGTTAAGTATCATGGGCTTTTGGATTGTTGACTACAACTGAGTTACCCGAGTAGATGTAGGAAAGATAAACTAAGGATATTGTTGTCAAGTTACCAAGTGTGAGTAGTGGATACGATGCGATTTGGTGTAGTCATGGACTGGATCTTGAGTCACCCCATTCGTTGCTATGCTGTAGGACATGTATGGTAGTATTTGAGAGGTATTGGAATACTCACTTTCGTAAGTTGAGATTTTCCCTAAGGTGGGGATTATCATTCGAGTATGGATGTGCTTCATTTGAAGCATGGTATGGAAAGGAATGTAGGTTACCGTTTTATGGGCCGTAACTGGAGAGAGTGAGTTGAATGGATCGAATTTGTTACAAGAAACAACCAACAAGATAGTGGTAATACAGGAAAGGCTTGAGGCAGCCAAATTGTCGTAAGAGTTAGCTTGGTAGTAGTGGGAAACTTTTGAATTAATGCTGGTAGGTTATGGGTGGTTGAAGGTCTCACCTTGGAGAGGTGTAGTACGTTTGGAAAGAAAGACAAGTTAGAACCGAGTTATGTAGGACCATTTGAGATCCTTGGATGGATTGGGCCTATAGTTCGGTTGAGAATTTCTGTCTTATGAGCTGAGTATCAGAAATTGGATTGGGAGGTGCTGAAAGTTTGAGTAAACCTGAATTTGTGTGGATTCTTTAGATACGTTGAGCATTGTAACATCTTATATCTTAATTTCAAGACAGTTCTTGTTTGATGAGTTGCGAGGTTAAGATATAAAACACGTTGTTACAACAACTTAAGGGTTTTGATGAGTTTTCTCGATGACGAGCGAGGTTCATGTAGTGGGATGCTTCTTTTCGTTTGGGGTTGTCGTGTTGCTAATTGCACCCTTGTGGGGGTAAGCAAAGTCATTAGCTACCATTTGGATTCGGGATTATGGATGTTAGTCGTGGAGTAAGGTTGACAAGGACTCTTTGTTTTGGCAAGGAACGTTGATTTTGTGGAACGTAGAGGTCACTGAGTAAAAGCATTGTATGACTGGCTCTCAATGGGATAAGTAAGTTGGGATTCAGAAGCTTGTGGTCATGAGCTTACTTGGAATGCAAAGATCAACTGAGTCTAAGTGTCTCTCAGTTGTTTGTCGATAAGTGCTAATGCTCGTAGTGTTTAAATCTCAGGAAGAGATTTTCTCAAGGTGGGGATACTGTGACAACCGTGGCTTGAGACCTAGTTTGGTCAAACGGTAGTGTTGACCTAAATATTGTTCTATAAGTATGTGTTATGTGTTATATGTGTTATACGTGTTTATATGTGTTTGTGTAGGATATGTGAGATTGCATAATCAATCCATTGAGTGTGACTCGTCTCATTGGGATTGGATTTGTGTTGGATTTTGTGGAGTTCATTTCGTTCACTTTGGTGAAAGGTAATGATGTTGGTAATTGATGCGGTTTTCGCGTTATTGTGTAAGAATTATAGTATGCGTATTTATGTGTTTGTTAAAATTAGGATGAGATTAGGGTTCTAGTAGTTAGAATAAGGAAGAAATGAAAATTTTATTTTTTGAATGTTAGGTTTAATACAAATGAAAAATTAATTATTTTTAAAGGTCTAGTAAATTGTTGTTTTAGCAAAAAAGGTATGGCTCAAATAAGCTTAGTTTTTTATAAAAACTTAGGTTAAAGCACATTAACTTAAGTAATTATTATATAAATAATAAATTTAAAATTATATCCATGAATAATAAAAAATGATTTTTAAAGTGAAAAAAAGGAAAGAAAAATGAATTTTAAAAGGGGAAACAATTACTAAATTAGATCTTATCTATAATTAATTGGGGGCCTATAAATACAAAATAAAATCCCATACCTTCCCCCCTTGTATAACCGGTCGAACAAAGAAGAAAAGAGTAGAAAAAAAATTAGGGTTTTTGATTTTGTGAAGATAATCATGCTCTAAGTAAGTTTTTATTTATCCTTGTTAGTCTATTAATCATTAATTTCATGTAATAATTTATTATGGATGGAATTAAGTTTGTAAATTTCAGTAATATTAATGATTATTAATCATGTTATAATGATTAGGGTTTAATTAGAAGCTTATGGATGTAATTGGTTAAACTTAATTCGCGTTAGAATTTGATTTGGATTGAGGCAGAATTAGGGTTGTGTTGTTCGGCCATTATCTCAATGATGGTAATAGCTTTTGTCAAGTTTCTGGTTCCTATAACGTATCTCAGAGAGTCTAGTTTTCATAACATCTGGCCTCGAAGGTTTATGAGGTCGGGAAGTCATTCAAACGTTAGTTGCAAGAAAAGTTGTCAAAGTAGTAAATACGGCTCAGATTTAGGTCAGATTACGAGGTATAAAATCCCCACTTAAAATTCGAATTTAGCTTAGCCCTTCTACATGAGTTTAGTTATATGTGTCTATTAGAAATTCTCCAAAGTAGAGCTTCTTATTTGGAGTCTAAGTATAATTTTTAGGTCTAAACTTTTTAGTAAGCAATCAGATCTGAATTTGGACTGTTTTGAAGTTTGATTTTCTTAGGAGTACTTGTGCATGTAAATGGCTCTTGGGAATCATAAGGTAGTTAATATACTCATAAATGAACATAGGTGATTTTTGGTATGAATTATGGAGGTCAATAAGTATAGGTTTTGAGTACGTTAAGTCGCGTCAAAACGGTTAACACCCTTAAATGGTTGTCTAGTAATCTTTGTTAACATACAAGTTTTGCAACTTTCATGTGTCATGTCAAAAGCAGGTATTAAACTCATTTTAGACATATCCCTCATTCTCTTGTAATGAACATGTCCTAGTCTAGCATGCCATAATTCAGATTTGCTTAAACTATTACTATGACTAGAAGTAATCATACAAGCAGAAGCATTAAACAAAGGATAATTTAGATTTAATCTAATCATACCATTACATACATAACCAAATCCAACAAATGAACCATGTCTTGACAAGATATACTTGTCACTTTCCAACACTTGTTTGTAGCCACACTTATTCAACACAATTTCAGAAACAAGATTCTTTCGAATCCCAGGTACATACAATACATTATCTAAACATAAAGTTTTTCCAGAAGTGAAAGTCAATAAAACACGCCCTATTCCTTTGATTGGTTCAGTTGCAACGTTTCCCATTTTTACAAACGATCCATCTTCAATCGATTTACAGACTTGAAACCAACGAAGATCCTTGCAAACATGACTTGTTGCACCAGAATCAACCCACCAAGCAACTTCATCATCCTGAACATAAAATGCATCAGAAATAACAGAAACATAATGTAAAACATTATAAACATTCTGTATAAAATCAGAATTATAACCTTGTTGCTTTTCAGGATCCTTAGACCCATTTGAACCAGCGCCATCCTTGCCCTTACGAGAGCGACAATCCTTCTTCATATGACCAGGCTTGTTACATTTCCAACAAGTCATTGTACCCTTCTTGTTGGCAAATTTATCATCACCACTTTTGAACTTTCTTTTGTTCTTATTGTTTTTGGAATTTTTGACTCCATCTCCTTCAACCATGTTGACAGAAGATGATCCAATTTGGTTCTTTCCTTTAGGATTATTATCAAGTTCCTGATTTCTTAATCCTTCCTCAATTCGTAGATGACTACCAAGTTGAACCAAATTTAACTCTTCCTTTTTATGTTTCAAACCATGTTTGAATTCTTTCCAGGAAGGGGGCAGTTTATCAATGATAACTGCAACTGAGATGGCCTCATCCATCATTAAATTGTGTTGGGTATACTGTCCCAGAATCCTTAACATTTCATGAAATTGTTCCATGACAGGCCTGGTATCAACCATCTTGTAATTCATAAAATTACTCACAAGAAACTTCTTTGCAGAAGCATCTTCTGCCATGTATTTGGATTCTAGGGACTCCCATAGTGCTTTTGCAGATTCAACGTTTTGATAGATATCAAATAGGGAATCAGACATACCGTTTAGAATGTGACCACGGCATATGTAGTCGTCGTTCTCCCACTTCATCCTCTTCCTAGTCGCCTCCAAAGTTTCATTCTCGGACCATACGGGACTGGGTGTACTCAGAACGTACACAACTTTCAGTGTGGTAAGCAGAAAGTGCATCTTCTTTTGCCAGCGACGAAAGTCCTGCCCTTCAAACTTATCCAACTTATCGAACTTACTCGTCATATCCTTCATAGATTCTCGGTTCGTCATGATCACAGTTACTTCGATCTTTGTTATGAATTTATGATCACAGAAATCTGAGAGTCGTGTAAACACTTTCAGATCGAAGTATTTCGATGGTTCTATCGAAATCTTAAATCGGATAAAACTCAGATTATGAAATGAGAATGTGTTTTGATGTTATGAAAAACGAACCAGATAGATGATGAATATATGACCAACTGAATATTCGGTTATAACTGCCATAGCAGTTATTTAACCACCGAATCAGATAAATCAACGGGCAAAATTAAGTCCAGAATTCCGAGAATTTTATTTTCAAGTGTGTTTTTAACATAGCACTTTATACCAAATAAAATGCCCCTTGGACCCTGCCAGGGGCTGCCGCCCCTTGGACCCTGCTACCAGTGGCGCTGCCCCCGGACCCCCGTCATTCGAGGCTTCGCCCCAAATGATAATCATAATAACGCCATACAAGTGTGCACTCCGCACAACCCCGACTTGTTGAACATTTATCATGATTACACATTGGTCAACCAAGTCAATCCACTACACTTAAATCATATTGGTGACGCACAATCACCAACATAAAATATAATAATAGGGTGTTTGGTTTCTAGTTTTGATGGAGCCTAAAACAATTAAAGAGGGTGTTTGGTTTATATGTTATGTTTATAAATTATATATGTGTGTGTGTGTGTGTGTGTGCGTGTGTGTGTGTGTTTTCAAAAACGTTTATACCACAATATTTGTTTTTAAAACACGTAGTTAAAATATTAAAAATTGTAAAAACACTATTTTAACGCGGTTTCGGCCAAACGCGGATAAAAGTCGAAAAGTAAAAAAAATAAAAATAAATGAATTTCTGAAGCTAAAATATGAAATTATCGATTTCTCGAAAGCTAGAACGGATAAATATTCAAAGCACGATGCGGAAATAGCTAAAAATGACGATTTTCGTTAAAACGACTAAAAACAAAATAAATAAATTCCATAAAAATTAGAAATAGAATTAAGGCTCGGTTAAAATATTGACCGTAAAATACGAGATGCTACAAAACTTGTAACATAGTAAAATTTAAAAGTTACTCATTTACACTTCCTTCTCCCCCTTTTGTCGAAACAAAAAGGTGTATGCTCTAATTCATTGATCCTTCTCCGTTAACACTCTTCCATCCCTAAAAGGGCGTGTCCTTGGAGTTAAACTTTGTTTCTCCCCAGAAAGGCGAGCTTGCATCATCCCTAGTGAAGTTATACTTCAATCTTTATCTTCTAAGAAACTCTGAGCTATCTACATTGATGCCCTTAAGCTCCCCTTAGCTCCTTACACTCCTATGATTATTGACCTTGGTTGCTAATGAATCCATGGATCAAATTTATTACAAAGACTTAACCTACATCAAGGGTTAATTTTGTGCGTCAAAATATATATATATACACACACACACACGCACATATATATATATATATATATATATATATGTATATGTATATATATATATATGTATATGTATATATATATATGTATATGTATATATATATATGTAT
>BQNB010005408.1:0-59548 GCA_026074375.1 Tanacetum coccineum | reverse complement strand
TGTAAAAATGAGGTTGTTATAGATTGGTATCAGAGCCAGGTTTATAGAGAACAAGGTCGAAACCTTAACTATAACTACTTTTCTTTTTCCATCCAAGAAAGTCCTCCGTGCCGCTACATCTTTAAGAATAGTATGTAAAAATACATAACTATTATACTATTATATAAATAACTTATGTTATTTACCGCTGGGTTGTTAACAGAACGATGTCTTCTCCCAACCATCTTACTTTTGGTATTGAGGATGCTTTTTCCTCCAACTTTCCAGACTTTAACCCGGCTTCTCCGGACTATGTCCCAGCTTCACCGGGAAAAACTTATTCTAGCTCTTCTAACTCATTTGGCGTAGTTCCAATAGTTTCACCAACTCTTTCGCTCTTTCATGATGATCCCTACATGAAAGTTATGCAAGCATTCTATGCTGAAAAATCACATATCCCACCTCTAACTATCATACCTCAATCATCAATGCTTAATCCTCAAGAATTCTTTCTTCTTGAAGAACTATTACCACCAAAGAAACGAGGTTGTTCATCCTCATCTACTTCTGCCCTACCTCAAGGTTTTGAGATAGGAGAAAGCTCTCATAAGACAAATCCAGAACGTCACTAGGAGCAAATTGAGGAAATCTTGAATCATCTAGATGAACATTCTCTCGGCCGTATTGAATACATAGAAGACAAAATCGAAGGACTCAGAAAAGGTCAGGTGATTATCCAACAAGACTTTGACAATCTAGAAGTTGAACTCCAACAAACTCGTGCTCAAATTTCTAAACTTCAGAAGAAGCAGATGGTAAATAACCACAAAATTTCTTTGGCTCGCTTCAGAATTACTGATCTAGAACACATCATCAACGATATCCAGATTCATCATCAAGAAGATAAGGAAAGTCTTCTGAATGCCATCAATGAACTCAAGATTAGCCAAGAAGGACTATCGGACTATTAGATTAGATCTTAGTTATCGCTTTTATTAGAACCTAGCCACGGGATGTGTGGTATAAATAAAAACAATTGTCAAATCGTGACTATGTATAGTACAAAGGCAAGTTGTTCTTAATATAATACAATGGCAATCCCGTTCTACTTTTTTGTTTCGTAATACCAATTCATTTATCTTATATCTTATATCATTGTCTTCATCTTCATCATCATGAATCATACCATAACTTCTATATCAGATACTTGTTAGAATTCATGATTTCAATATCACCATTATAACAATGCTTATTTTTTAACTTTAAGCATTTCAAATAAGCATTACATTTTTAAAACTTATGATAGTATTCTTATTACGTGTTGTCTTATGTTGATAGAATGCCTTCCAAAATAACGTCAACATCTGAAGCACCGGCCATGACTCAAACTGCCATTAAGAAACTAGTTGCTGACAGTGTCACTGTAGCTCTGGAAGCACAAGCTGCAACAATGGCAGGTACTAGTAATCCCAACAGGAACACCGGTCCTATGGGAACTCCTATAGCAAAAACAGGAAACTACAAAGAATTCATAAGTTGTCAACCTTTCTACTTTAATGGTATGGAAGGAGCAGTTGGCCTCATCCGTTGGTTTGAACGAACCGAATCAGTATTCTCTCGAAGCAAATGTGCCGAGGAAAACAAAGTTACATTTGCTACTGGTACCCTTACTGATGATGTCTTGTCCTGGTGGAATGCATACGCCCAACCTATGGGAGTACATCAAGCCAATCAAATCACCTGGACTGAGTTAAAGAGGCTCTTGACAAACAAGTATTATCCTCGGACTGAAGTCAGAAAGATGGAAGATGAACTTTACAATCTGACTGTAAAGGGAAATGATCTCAAACCTTACGTTAGAAGGTTCCAAGAATTAGCAGTCCTATGCCCGAACATGGTACCAAACACCGAGAAACTCCTGGAAGCCTTCATCGGAGGGTTACCTAGAAGTATTGAAGGGAATGTTACCGCCTCGAAGCCTCAAACTTTAGAGGAAGCCATTAACATAGCCCAAAGGCTAATGGATCAAGTAACAAAGCACACTCCGGTGCAAGTATCAAGTGATCATAAATGAAAGTTTGACGACAGAAGAACTTTCAACAACAACAATTACCGCAACAACAACAACTACCGTAACACCAACACCAACAACCACTACAATAATCACCAACCACAACAGAACCGAAGGCAAGAAGCTGTCAAAGCGTATGCTGCCACTCCTGCTGAGAACAATAGGTATGCCGGAAACCTCCCATTATGTAGAAAATGTGATCTCCATCACACCGGACCTTGTACTGTTAAGTGTAATACTTGCAACAAGGTGGGCCATTTGACCAAGAACTGCCGAAACAAGAGGCCAGCCACTGGAAGTAATCAACTACCAGTGACTGTTATTTGTCATGCCTGTGGAGAAAAAGGGCATTATACAAATCAGTGCCGAAAGACCAACATCAATGCCCAGGGAAGAGCCTACATGCTAAGGGATAGGAAAGCTCATCAAGACCCGAACGTAGTTACGGGTATGTTTCTCCTAAACCAGCATTTAGCTAGAGTATTATTTGATTCCGGAGCCGATAAAAGCTTCATATCCACATCTCTTGCCTCTATGCTAAATATCCCGCCTATTACAATAGATACCTTTTACGATATCGAAATGGCTGATGAAAACCTAGTAAGCACAAACACCGTTATCTAAGGTTTCACCCTAACCTTGCTTAATCAATCTTTCAAAATTGATCTCATGCCGATTAAACTCGGTAGTTTCGACGTTGTCATCGGTATGGACTGGTTGTCCAAGTATCATGCCAAAATTCTCTGTGACGAGAAAGTCGTTCACATTCCTATTAACAATGAAACTTTGATCATTCGAGGTGACCGAAGTAAGACCCGACTAAATCTCATATCTTGTATAAAAACCGAACGATACATATCCCGAGGTTGTCAAGTTTTCATGATCCAAGTAACAGAGAAGAAGAAGTCAGACGAGAAGAGATTAGAAGATATTTCCGTAGTTAGAGAATTCCCATAAGTTTTTCTTGAAGATCTATCTGGCCTCCCTCCTGTTCGCCAAGTAGAATTCCAAATCGATCTAATTCCCGGAGCAACACCTGTAGCCCGCGCACCTTATAGATTAGCTCCTTCAGAAATGCAGGAACTATCTAATCAACTTCAAGAATTGTCAGACCGAGGTTTTATACGACCAAGTACTTCACCCTAGGGAGCTCCTGTCTTATTTGTTAAAAAGAAAGACGAATCTTTCAAAATGTATATCGATTACCGGGAGTTGAATAAACTTACTATAAAGAATCGTTACCCATTACCCAGAATCGATGACTTATTCGACCAACTTCAAGGTTCAAGTATCTACTTAAAAATTGACCAAAGATCAGGTTATCATCAACTAGGAGTGAGGGATGAAGATATTCCTAAGACTGCTTTTAGAACAAGATACATACACTATAAATTTCAAGTTATGCCATTTAGTTTAACTAACGCACCTGCTGTATTCATGGATCTCATGAATCGTGTGTGTAAACCATACTTTGATAAATTTGTGATAGTATTCATCGATGATATTCTCATCTACTCTCGTAACGAAGAAGAACACGCAAATCATTTGATAATAATCCTAGAATTACTCAAAAAAGAGAAACTATATGCTAAGTTCTCCAAGTGTGATTTCTGGATCCGCATGGTGCAATTTCTTGGACACTTAATTGATAGTCAAGGACTTCATGTTGACCCCGCCAAGATTGAAGTAGTTAAGAACTGGGCATCTCCCACTACACCCACAGAAGTTCATCAATTCTTAGGACTCGCCGGCTATTATCGAAGATTCATCCAAGGTTTCTCAAAAATTGCAAAGCCTTTGACTAAATTAACCTAGAAAAACTAGAAGTATATCTGGGAAAAAGATCAAGAGACGGCTTTCCAATTGCTAAAAAAAACTTTGTGAAGCTCCAATCTTAGCATTACCAGAAGGAAACGATGACTTTGTCGTTTACTATGATGCATCTCTTCAATGTCTGGGAGCAGTATTAATGCAAAAAGAAAAAGTCATTGCATATGCGTCCCGACAACTCAAGCCTCATGAAGAAAACTACACCACTCATGATCTTGAATTAAGAGCAGTCATATTCGCTCTTAAAATATAGAGACACTATCTATACGGTACAAAGTGTACAGTTTTCACTGATCACAAAAGCATTCAACATATTATTCATCAGAAAGAATTAAACATGAGGCAATGCCGTTAGTTAGAATTACTTGCAGAATACGATTGTGAGATCCGCTACCATCATGGAAAAGAAAATGTCGTAGCAGATTCCTTAAGCCGAAAGGAACCACTCCGAATCAGATCATTAATCATGACCATTCATCTAAAATTACCAACTTAAATCCTCAAAGCTCAAACAGAAGCAATCAAGGAAGAAAACATCAAAGCCAAAAACCTACGAGGGATAGACAAATCATTTGAAATTCATCCTAATGGAACTCGTTGTATCATCGAAGTTGGCTACCACTTTTTGGTGGTTTGAGAGACTTAATCATGCATGAGTCTCATAAATCAAAGTATTCCATTCACCCAGGTTCTGACAAAATGTACCAAGATCTAAAGAAACTGTATTTGTCGCCTAACATGAAGGCAATCATCGCGGAATATGTTGGCAAATGTTTGACATGTTCTAGAGTTAAGGCAGAATGTCAGAAGCCATCCGCCTTACTGGTACAACCAGAGATTCCTATGTGTAAATGGGAAAGAATAACAATGGACTTCGTTACAAAACTTCCCAAAACATCAAAAGGACATGACACAATTTGGGTCATTGTCGATCGCCTTACAAAATCCGCATATTTCATACCTACCTGAGAGACAAATAGTATGGAAACCCTTACCAGGTTATACATCAAAGAAATAGTCTCCCGGCATGGTGTGGCAATATCTATCATCTAGGATGGTGACAGTCATTTCACATCCAGATTCTGGCAATCATTACAAAATGCTTTGGGTACTCAATTAGACATGAGTACGGCATATCATCCCAAAACTGATAGTCAAAGTGAAAGAACCATCCAAACACTCGAAGACATGCTTCGAGCCTGTGTCATAGACTTTGGAAAAGGATGGGAAAGACACTTACCATTGGTGGAATTCTCTTACAATAACAGTTATCATGCCAGTATTAAGGCAACACCGTTTGAAGCACTCTATGGTTGAAAGTGCAGATCACCTGTTTGTTGGGCCGAAGTTGGAGATGTTCAACTTACAGGACCATAAATAATTCATGAAACCGCTAAGAAAATAGTGAAAATTCGACAACACTTGCAAGCTGCAAGAGATCGGCAAAGAAGTTACGCCAATGTAGGCGAAAGCCTTTAGAATTTCAAGTTGGAGATCGTGTTATGTTAAAAGTATCACCTCGTAAAGGTGTCATCCGATTCGGAAAACAAGGAAAGATTAATCCCCGGTATATTGGACCACTTAAGATTCTTAAAAGAGTCGGTCCAGTGGCATACAAACTAGAGCTTCCTGAAGAGCTCAGGAATGTACACAATACTTTCTACGTTTCTAATCTTAAAAAAATGCTTATCTGATGAATCTCACATCATTCCAATAAAAGAGCTTCGGCTCGAAGACAAACTCAAATTTGTAGAAGAACCAGTAGAAGTTATGGATCGAGAAATCAAGCAACTAAGACAAAGTCTTATTCCTATAGTCAAAGTATGATGGAACTCTAAAAGAGGACCAAAATTTACATGGGAATGTAAAGATGAAATTCGTGCCAAATATCCTCATCTATTTTCTAGCATCTCTTCAGAATCCAATTAAATCTCGGGACGAGATTTCTGTAAGGATGGGGGACTATAACAACCCACAATTTTCATTAATATAAATACCCATCTATTAAATTAGATGAACTGTAATATCCATCTATTATAAATATATCACCTTCTTATAGGGAAATTTTTTACTTTATCTCATAATGCAACGTAACTTGCATCTCTAAAGTAAACGAGCTCACGCAACCTCTATCAATGCCATCTATATCTATGTTTATATCATATAAACATCCTAATATGTCAAGTCTATATTTTAATATCATTTTACTAAGTACATTATCCATTTAACGTATTTTTCAAAACGTTATTTCAAAACAAGCATTAAACGTTAATGTTTACATCAAAACCCTAATTATATGTAATGTATACATATAAAAATGAATGTGCAAACCTTCAAGCATGTGTACAAGTGTACAATGCATAATATTTGAATTATATTTTCCCTCCAAATCAATGTACAAGTCTTAAACACACAATGTACAAGCTAATCATGCCTAAAAACCTAATTAGGCCATTTAAGCTCCTAAACCATGTTTAAACTTTACACCACTTTAGCACAAGGTACAAGTACTTAATTCATGACTCCTAAACCCTAATATATCCCTAATCTTAACCCTAATCCATGTTTTAAAACCCTAAACCATAAAACAAAACCCTAAACCCTAATTTCACTTAAACCTTAAAACTAAACCCTAAAACCTAAAACTAAGCCCTAAACCCTAATCCTATACACTAAACCATAATCCTAAACCTTAATATATCCTAAACCCTAACCCTAACTCGATCTAAACACTTAAAAACCTTAAACGAACCCTAAACCAAACCGACACCACTTTTCTTTCCTTTTTGACCCATTTTACACCCAAGCTAGCAACCAAGCACCTAAAGCACCTCCATGACATCACCAAGCAGACTCCTAAGTATCTTACAAGCACCTCCATCACCTACTTGTAAGCTACTTGTAAACAAATCACCTCCTTGTTGCTCCTTGTAAGTCGTGGCCTCCAAACAACCATACCACATCATGTATCTAGTTTCTAGCTTATAATACTCATCATACTAGCCCTCAATACTCACCTCAGCTAGCTTAGTAACTTATCAAGCCCTTAGATGCCAAGAAAACTTGGGCACAAAGGCTTACAAGCCCTATATAAACCGAAACATACACCACATTTTATTTCATCCCACACATCTCATCTCATACCCTGTAATGGAATTCTAGCCTTCCATAGCATCAATAGAAGATCAAGATAAGTCCTTAAGCTCATAATAAAAGCCAAGAAGCAAGAAAAATGAAGCCTTGAAGTTGTTACTAAGCGTACGAACTCGAAAAACCCATTTCGACCTATTTTAGCTCAAGTAAGCCTAAGATCTTGTTCCATAAGCTTATATTCTGTACAATAATTTTCATAATACTCTTAAGATCATATATGAACTCTTTTTTGAAGCTTTGAATCCTCAAACCCATGTGTTTTTGGTAAAAACCCTAAAAATAACCCGTTTTGATTTTCTAGCTTACGAATCCTTTTTCTAAACTTTTGTTATATTAAAACATCTTTTTTTAGCTTATACTAATAAGCTATAACCTGCAAATATCATTTGGAATCTTAAAATAACCTTGCATGGCTTTTTGGACTTGTTTTGCAAAAGTTTCCATGCATAGGGGTATATATCGTAACTTTCTGAAATTTATAACTAAAGGGGCTGAAAATGTCATTTTCTTAAATTTATAACTATAAGGACCTATTTTACCAGGTTTCAAAGTTAAAGGTTTAAATTATATATACTTTATATATAAAGGACTAAATTTGTAAAAGATTATAAACCAGGGGTATATATTACCAATTTTGCAAACTAGTAAAATATTATATTTTTATATTAAGTATAAAAATATATATATAAATTATTCTAGCTTTTGAAGAAACTTAAAACTATAATGCATCACATTACCATGGAGCGTCATGTGAAGGGTTTCATTTGGGTATACGTTTTGACGAGTTTGTTGGATTTACGATTTAAAGTGTCCTAGCTCCTCAAACGTTTTGTAGGTTCCATGATCAATAAATCACAACCTTAATTATGATATATAGAATCAAGATGCAAGAAATTAAAGACTTTATTGATGAAAAGTGAGACAAAACATAAAATGAAGGCTAAACCTAATCTTGACAATGTATAATGAAATTGTCTAATGTCTCTTCACTTAACAATGACTAAAACAAGGGTATAAATACCCTATAGAGTGGCCATCCCAGGGAGGGCCTTTTGCGGGCTTTTGCTTAACGGCCCGTTTACATTACATTACTTTAACTAACGAGCTATCAAACGCCGTCTAACTTCGAGTGGCCGAAACTTCTTTGTTAGACTTCAGTTCTTTGTTTCTAACAATCTCCCCTTAAGAGAGGTCGCTCGAGATATGCACATTTTAATTGTAGACTTCAATTCTTTGTTTCTAACAATCTCCCCCTAAGAGAGGTCGCTCGAGATATGCACATCTTAATTGTAGACTTCAATTCTTTTTGCTCGAATCCAACAGCTCTAATTATTTGAATTCTAGCATATACTGCCAGTGTCTTCAGCTCGTAGTCTTTTGGGGTTCTTCACTTGATGTACTTCGTGTGCTTTGAAGATTAATCCAATCTTGGAACTTGATCTTGATCTTTGACTTCTTGAATTACTTGTGATCTTTACTACGTTTTGCCATTTGCTGAACTGTGGTCTTGACATGCTCATATTTGTTGTAATCTTGAAAGCTTTTGTGATCTTTCTTCTTCTAAACTTCATGACTTTAACATTTGAAAAAGACATTGATTCAGAGGTGCGGAAGCTTTGTAAACTCAGCTTTCTTGATTTCTTCAAATCTTGGAATGTGAGCATGTGTCTTTCAACGGACTCTTTGAGTCGCCTTTTTGTTATTTCAGAATAGTCACCAACAAAAAAATTGTTTATATAAAAATTCATTCAATGTGTTCTAGATAAAACTTTTTGAACACACTGAGAGTTTTATATTTTGAAGGGACCGAGTATAGACGATACTCAATCTGGTCGGTTACATTAACCTTCGATTCCGTAAGGATCGATGATTACAGTACGAATACTGCACCTGTGATCAGATAGATTCATTATAAGAACCTCCTTGACAGGTTTTCCAGCGCAAAGCCTTTAAGTCCTCTAATACCGAAGTACCAGATTCCCGTATGCTTGCTGTTCTCTAGACCAGATGTCCATAGACTAACACACTAATAGCATTGCTACTACTAGAATGGTAAAGAGTGAGTCAGTACAGTTACTATCTGCTGACTATTCCGTACAATTCGTCTTGTTTTAGCGTTATACTTCTTAATACAATTAATACCGTAAAGGTCAATGCAAAAAATGATTTGAAAAAAAGCATTCAATGTGCTTATGAAATTTATTAGGACACAACAAAATTTTAAATCATGAATTCTCTATGATGTTTGAAAGATATCTGAAAGATTATGAAAGTGCCGCCTGGCTCTTATCAAAACTCATACAAGTATTCTTGTAAGAAGACGAGTCAATTCTCACTAGTGGATACTGTCCGACAGACAATATATGAGTATTCTAACGAAATACCCTAGTGGTATATAACATCTCATTCCTTAAATTACTTTTCCCAATCATAACAAAATAATTCATTATGAATTATCAAGATACTTGTGTATAACACATTAAGTTTGGTATCTTGACATTGTATATATTAACACTTTTAATCCCCTATACATGTGCATCGATATTCAAAAGAAAGTTTTCACACTGCAAGGACCGGACTAAGCAATTTTGATCAATCGAACATTAGTTAATCAGTTTCATATATTAAGTTACATTTTTCCCTCCGATCAAAAGTATAGCAACTTTTATATGGTTTGATCTATAATGGACTTAAAAATGTTTTTAAAGCTCCCCCTCGAAACATTGAGGTGAGCTAAATTGAGCACAAATATTCAAGCGATTATTGAAACAATCTTTTTAAAAAATAACACTGAGACCGAGTGAGAAATCACCTGTCTTAGACTTAGGTTGTGGCTCGTTTCAATCTTCAGTAATAGAATCAGCAACGATGTGTCCAAATGACATGCAAAACCTATTAGAAAACTGATTTTTCCCTTTCTCCCCTCAAAACCAATTGAACCTTTTTTTATTTAAAGAGCGGTAGTCATATGTCTGAATAGTGAACACCCGAACATTGTTTAATAGAACAAATTGATTATAAAATATGGGCCGTGTCCCCATAGACTACTTCCTCTTGTTAAAGAATAACGCACTGAAACGTACATATTCTTTGGTTGCACGGATATAACGTAATCCATCCCAAGAGAACTAACTCACCTTAATAGGATTGAAGGAAAATAGCTTCTTTTTGGTCGACATACTTTCCTAAGTTAGGACCGGGTTACGGTCTGAAATAACTACAAGCCATCTAGACTAAAATTTTAAGAGATTTTTTTAATAAGTATATACTAATATACAAAGTATACAATGCGAGAACCTTGTTACTCGGTGACTGACTCTTGTAGTTCCTTTAGAGTTTCTGGAGACATTTGTTTTACGCCTAGCAGTGGGAGTATTGTTTCGAAGCGTTCCCTTGGCAAGGCCTTCGTGAAAATGTTTGTCAGTTGATATTTGGTTTCTACAAAGTACAATTAAACAACTCTTCTTTCAACTTGCTCTTTGATGAAGTGGTGACGAATATTAATGTGCTTAGATCTTGAGTGTTGAACACTGTTACAGCATAACGCAATAGCACTTTGATTGTCACAATACAAAGGAATCTTGTTGAATACAAAGCCATAGTCCGATAGTTGAGACCGCATCCAGAGGACTTGAGCGCAACAACCAGACGAAGCTATGTATTCTGCCTTTGTGGTGGAGATAGCAGTACTCTTTTGCTTCTTCGAAGACCAGCTTACAAGCCTATCTCCGAGAAATTGAGCGGATCCAGACGTACTTCTCCTAGTGTCTTGACAACCTACATAATTAGCATCTGCAAAGGCTTTTAGCGCAAAACCGGAGTCCTTCGGATACCACATACCCATGTGAATGGTTCCTTTGAGGTATCGAAAGATCCGTTTAATAGCATGAAGGTGCTTGTCGGTAGGCTTTGCCTGATACCGGGCACACATACAGACAACAAATACAATATCAGGTCTACTTGCACTTAGATACATAAGGGAGCCGACCATTCCACGAAAATGTATAGGGTCTATGAGTTTTCCTCCCCTATCTTCATTTAGTTTCGGATGCTCCGCCATAGGAGTGTCAATTGAGGTGCTAGTGTCAAAACCATATTTGTTTAAAACTTCAAGAGCATATTTTGACTGGTTTATGAAGATGCCTCTGGGATTCTGCGAAACTTGTAATCCTAGAAAGAAAGACATTTGTCCCATCATCGACATCTGAAACGTTAAATTCATTTCGTGTGCAAAAAGTTGGCAGGACTTAGTATTAGTGGAGGCAAAGGTAATATCATCAACATATATCTGCACAAGTAAAATGTGTTTGCCTGTTTCCCTGGTGAAGAGAGTTGGATCGACCACGCCCTTTGTAAATCCTGTTGAGATGAGATACTTGGAAAACTTGTCATACCACGCACGTGGAGCTTGCTTTAGCCCATAAAGAGCTTTTTTAGCCGGTACACATGAGTAGGATGCTCTGGATCTACAAATCCTTCAGGTTGACTCACATAGACTACTTCATTCAGTTCACCATTCAGAAAGGCAGTTTTCACATCCATATGAAAGATAATCATGTTTTGGCATGCTGCATTCGTAATGAAGAGTCTGATAGCTTCGAGTCGAGCAACTGGTGCAAAGGATTCCTCAAAATCAATTCCAGCTTCTTGACAATAACCTTTTGCTACTAACCGAGCTTTGGTCTTCAACACTTCTCCATATTCATCCAACTTGATCTTGAATATCCATTTAAATGGGATGATTAGAATATTGTCTGGAGATGGTACATGTACCCATACATCAAGACGTTCGAACTCATGAAGTTCTTCTTGCATAGCCACAATCTAGCATGAATGCTCTAAGGCTTGTTTATAGTTCTTTGGCTCGACATGAGTTAGAAACTCGTTGAAGAAACACCACATGACATCTGTCTCTAGTTGTTTTCTGGTAGATACTAGATGATGTAAGTCGCCAATCATGTTTTCTAACGGATGATCCTTAGTTCATTTTTGCACATGAGATATTGGTGAGGTAAGAGTAACATCTACAATGACTGTGCCGGAAGAGGATACTGCTGAAGCAGTTTCAGGAGCGATATAGGGTTCAAACAAATCACTATCATATGTAGGTAACGGTGTCTCTATTCTTGTAACACCAGTGTCTGGAGGTGGTGTTTGTGATTCTGAAGAACTGGTAATAGCTGTAGGAGCGTCTTTTATGTTAATCATTGTAGAAGGTGAACCAGTGGTAATCTTGGGTGCCAGGGCAGCATTAACATGAACCGGGGGAGTCTGAATAGCAGGTGGAAATTCCTCATCATCATCAAACAAGGGTTGGAATAGTTCCTCTAATTGTTTCGCCGAGGGAGGGATACTAGGTGTTGTAGGGTCATTTATAAGCTCAGAACGTCTGCGTCCTAAATGTAAAGCGGAAATCTCGAGTCCTGCACCGTTGTGCACAGGAGCCATAGGGTTAGGCTCGAGTCCTGTACTGCTTTGTACAGAAGTCAATCCTTCAGAAAGCTCGTCAAAGGTAACATGAACAGTTTCTTGTATCTTACGAGTTCTCTTGTTGAAAATTCGGTACGCCTTCTTGGTGGGTGCATATCCAACAAAAATACCTATATCTGCTTTCGCCTTCAGCTTACCAAGATCATCGTAGTCATTTGTAGGATAGCATAAAGATCCAAATACTCTGAAGTATTTTAATTCAGGCTTCTTTCCCTTAAGCAGTTCATAATAGGTTTTTTCGTAAAGCGTGTGTACGAGAGATCTGTTAAGTGTATAACACGCAGTGGCTACAGCTTCAGCCCAAAGGAATAGTGGAGCTTTTGCAAAGATCATCATTATACGAGCAGCTTCCATAAGAGTTCGGTTTTGTCTTTCGACAACGCCGTTCTGTTGTGGAGACCGAGGTACACTTGTGTTATGAGTAATTCCAACACTCTCAAAGAATTCAGTGAGTGTTTTGTTAACAAACTCCGTTCCATTGTCCGTTCTTACATAACGAACAGTAGCATTAAGGGCACGCTGTGTAGTCACAATAAACTTCTTAAGTACTTCAGGAGTTTTGTCCTTGGTCCTTAAGAATCTAACCCAACCAAATCTGGTGTAATCATCCACAATCACCAAAATATATTTCTTCTTGTTTATACTTTCAACTCTCATTGGTCCGCAGAGGTCCATGTGTAGAGTATTGAGAATCTCAGTATTGGTGTTAACTGTCTTTAGTGGATGAGATGACTTCTTGCTTTTACCTAGTTGACAAGATAGGCATAGGTGATCCTTGTCATACTTCAACTTAGGTAAACCTCTCACTAGATCATTTCAGGCTAATTCGTTTAGAATCTCGAAATTTAGATGGTTCAGACGATGATGCCATAACCATGACTTCGTTGAAGAGGCTTTGGTAAGCAAGCAAACTGGAGAGGCTGCCAACATATCATTCAGCGATATGGAGTACAGATTTGTGGAATGCGAACCCTGGAGTAGATCAACCATGTCTTTGTTGCAAATGTGACACGTATGTTATCTGAAAGCAACTTCTAATCCTCCGTCACAAAACTGTCTGACTGAAAATAAGTTATGGCTGAGTCCTTCAACATAGTAGACTCTAGAGATGATAGTGTTTCCCAGTTTATAGTCACAATAACCAACGATCGCTGCAAATTAATCGTTCCCGAATCTCATAGTACCAATAAACTTATCCACATAATTGATAAGCTTCGAACGATCACCTGTCATATGTCATGAACATCCTGAATCCAGATACCAGAGGACAATTTTTACTACCTGCAATAACACAAACATGTCCTGTGATTGGATGCCCAAAAGGGGTCCAGTTAGTTATCATTCAAAAAATACCAGATATTCCCTTAGAACCAACCTTCTGATCGCTAAGTTTATAGTCAGTGACCCTAGAAATCATAGTAACGGTGGTGCTAGAACTAATGCATGGTGTGAGTTCTAAAGTCTCAACTATGGGTTCCACTATCCTAGTTAAAGGATGCTTATCATATAATGTGAAATGGCGGCCAGTGGGTTTCCATTGAGGCTTAACACTAGCAACTACTTTTGCTTTCCAAACTTCCTTAGAAGTTTTCCCATTATGCTTGGCCTTGGGGGTATTAGCATTCACAGATTTCAAATTACGAACCACACACTTATCAGGATTAACAAAAATCAAACAATCGTTACACACATTGCAAACATTGTTTGAATACGAAACAAAGCCAGTACATTTAACACTCAAACGAGAATCAACATGATTCTTTTTATTCAAACTCCTATGGTGATCTTCTACTCTTCTCGCTTTCTCACTTTTAGCTGGCAAGGTACTATGGTTTTGAGTGTCGCTCTTAGACATAGGTTTGCTAGCTCCAGTGGCAGGTTTTACTCCTGTAGATAGATTAATAGGAACGTTAGGCTTCTTATTTTGTTGCACTACTATTTTCTGTATGGGTCTATTTGATGGTCTGGGTGGTTCCTGAAAGGTAACTTACTGTTTCTTAGGCAAAGGGGTAGGAACAGCCCTATTGACTCTTCTTTGTGGTGGAATGTACTTAGGACTAATGGCATACATTCCTGGAGCAAGCACTTTGGGTTTCTCAGATGCTATAGGTCCACTACTTATTTTGCTAATCAACTCAGTTTTCAGTTTAGCATTCTCAGCAGTGAAGGCAGTGATCTTACCCGCGCATCACGTGAGTGTGTATTGGATTTCGACAGTTCTTGATAACGTCATTTCACATTCACGTTTTCTACCTTAAGCCCATCATTCTGAATCCTAACTGAAGTGATCGCATCTTTCAACTGAGTCAACTTAGTTTCTAAGGCCTGCTTATTAAAGCTACCTACAGTGGGTCGTACATTCAACAAGCTCATGCTGTTGATCTGAGTTTGTAACTTCCTGATAGTGTCGTCTTTCCCTTGAAGTTGTTCCTTTAACCGATTAATTTCAAAAACTGTATTATCTGCCGGTGAGTGTGAATTATCTCCAACCGTTTAGTTTTTAAAGCACTCTTTATATTTTTGAAATTTAACCTGTAAATCCATATGGTGTTTTTATATAAAGAAACATCGTTTGTCTGATTCAACAAGCATTCGTTGCTGGTTTAAAATCTCAGCTTCAAGTTCTATGACTTTTGAGTTCTCCCTAACGTAATTCGAACTAAGTTCCTCGCTAAGGGGCCTATCTCTATCAGAAGCAAGCACAATAGAGCAGATATGTTTTGCTATACTATCAGTAATTAAGGACTCATTTTGAATCAAAATATTTTTCTTCTCTATTTGCAAATTCTTTATCTCAAGAACACACTGCTCATACTCTGTATCCAGCTCATCAAAAATTCGCATGAATTCAGTTACTTCTTTAACAAGATTTTCATCTAAGCTTTGTACAAGTTCTTTAACGTGTTCGTAAAAAGGTATAACTTGTTCAGTAAAGGCCTTTTTAGTATGGACAAAATGCGATTCCCCTTGTTTGTGGAATGTAGGTGTTGTTCTTCGTTTTATTATCCTTTCAAATGCTGGAAAACATTCTTTAAGTTTGAGTAACTGAGCGCGCACTTTACTTGGTGCTAGACGAGTATGGACAAACAGAGTCACAGGTTTAGGTAGATTATTATTCTGACTAGCAATTTCTTCAGCAGGTAACCAATAAACCTGTTCTCGAGACAGTTCCTTCTGAGGAACAAAATGACTATACAAGGCATTAAGCTCAACATAGTTTATGGGTTTAATTATCCCTGGTCTTTTAGATATCTTAGCTCTACTGACTTCAGCCTGAACTAATGTTTCTTCACTGTCATTCACTCTAACAGGACAATGAGTGGTGTTTAAAAGTGCATGACCATCATACAAGGTAGGTCGAGACAACTTAGCTTGTTTGAGGTTCCACGGATTGCTACTACCTAGAGCTGTTTTGTGTAAGTCATGTGTTGCTAGGTTAGGTCGTTTTGTTAACATTGGAATAGTTTGTGTTGGTTGTTGAAATCTTTGCAAAATTTCTGTTGCAACTTTATTAGCACTTTTTAAACAAACTATTTCTTCAAGGTACTTGTCCTCAAGGACCTTCTTTTCAGAAACAACCTTTTTACTTTCATTTTTCAAAGAGTTAATTGACTCAACGTTTTGAGAAAGTTTTGACTTTAGCAACACATTTTCTTCTTCAAGCTCAGCATTCCGTTTGTTACGTTGAATAATGGTCTGGTCTAAATCATGTTTGACTTTATTACGTTCTAGACTAACCATTTCTTGTTTGCATCTTGCAAGCTCAGCTCTTAAGGAGTCATTAACCAGGCTTTGTTCCTGATTAACCTTAAGGTGTCCGTCTAATTGGGTTCTCAAGTCATCTAAGATGGTAATCATGGATATCTCACCGGGTGGCGCAGAAGATACCTCAGTTGGAACATCTTGAACTTCGCTGTCAAGTTGGTACTGATGATACGGAATCGTATTGTCATCAATATCCGACTCAACATCGGAGTCTAGGTGTTCTTCCTGGTGCATCTCATGTGTCAACAGATGATTCACATTATCAAAGATTTGATTAGCATCAGTGTGTACCTCATTGACTTGACTGGTGGTTGCACCATTGGTTCCACTTGTGGATGACAAGTTAGCCATGAAAGCTGCTGCTGCATGAGGTCCTTCATCTACGTCAGAATCGTACGCGTCCTCATGGCTTACTTCGAACATGTTGGTAGTCGTAATAGCCAGTGGCTGATCATAAGGAGCTGTACATTCTACATCAGCAAGGAATGCTTCGGCTTCAGCATCTAAAACTGTTCCTTTCTCCTTAGCTTCCATTAACAGCATCTTGTCCTTGAAGTACTGAGAGTCTTTTACTCTCTTTTTCTCCTTACACTGCCTAGATACATGCCCTTCTCCACGGCAGTTGTAGCATATCACCTTCTTCCCTACGTTGTCCGTCATCTGCCCGTAGTTCTGTGTTCCTCGATTACCCGTATTACCAACATTACCCGGAGCTCTTCTCTGAACGGTTTCAGTAATAATCTGCCCGTCATGCACCGTAGCATGACTCCTTGAGTTGGACGATGTCCTGAGCTGGTTGTTGGTTGGAGGAAACTGCTTTTGGAAACCACTCAACAAGTTTACGATTTGGTTCATGGTTGCCAACATAGCATCATTGCTTGATTGAGGGACTTGTTGTGGGGTGGAGGAAGTTAGTGGTCCATATTGTGGTGGTGGTAGAGTAGTGGTTTGAGTTGGTGCATGGTAGTGTGTTGTTTGAGCAAGGTATGCCAAAGGATCAACAATGCTGGTAGACTGCTCCTGTTTCTTTAGTGTCTTCATAGCATGTGGTTCATATGATTTAAGGTAGGTATAAAGTTCAACATAGGTTGTCGCAGAAATATCCTTGTTGTTCTTCACATTGGTCACATACTTTGCCCAATATAGAGGAAGGTTGTTGACAAACTTGGTGTTCATCTGATGAGTGGGGATGTAAAGCTGAGTAATCTTCGTATCATTGATCAGCATGTGGAAACGAACAAAGTAGTCATGAATTGACTCATTTCCTATTGCACGAAATCGTTTGTACTCATCAAATAGTTCTTCCTTCTTTTGTTGGAGAGACTTTCCTGAAACTTTCATTAGAAGCTCTACATTATCCCAAATCTCTTTCCCAGCACGAGTCTGGTTTAGTATGTTGAATACATGTCTTGGGAGCCCTTGACTGAGAATGTTGGTTGCTTGAATATCAGCTAGTTCTTTATTGTTCTCAATCTCAGTAAACTCTTCATCCCGCTTGTCTCTCGTTACTTGTACTGCAGCCTCACCTTGACATTCTGTCACAGTAATTTGGGGATGCGGAGTAGGTCCGTTTTGAATTGATCTCCAAATTAACTTACCAAGAGGTTTCCCACGAATGTACCTCTCTATACGAATTCTCTACGATTCGTAGTCACTTTCTACCAACATGGGAGGACGATTGTCCATACCCGCTGCACTTGACTCTTTGTCTGTTGACATTTTTGATTTAAGTATGAATGAACGGATCTCAAGTGATTGTTGTTATGTTTGATTTGTGTTTAGTTTGATGTTGTTTGATTTTTTTTTCGGTTCACAAGAAATCAACTCGTTCGGTTGTCACAAGGTTTTGACTAGTTCGGTTGTAGAAGACTTGAACTCGTTCGGTTGTTGTTGTAAAATCAACTAGTTCTGTTCGCCTTGTATTATACTAGTTCGGTTCCAACTAGTTTGCTCACTCAAAAATGAACTAGTTCGGTTCATTATGAAATCGCTAGATCGGTTTGTTATACACTTTCTAGTTCGGTTGATGAGGGTTGTGACAGGTTCGGTTATCAAAGAGGTAGACTAGATCGGTTGGTCTTTGAATTCCACTCCTTCGGTTCAAGAAGCAATATACTTGTTCGGTTGCCTTAGCTTGAACTAGATCGGTTGTTCTTTGATCGGTTTGAACTGGTTTGGTTGTCACGATCGTCCTTGCGTCCTTGTTCTTTGTCTTTTACCAAACCAACAGAACAAGATCAATACTCGGTTTTCTTCTCTTTTTTTTATCCGAACCAAAATAAAAGAAAAAATATATCACCAAAAACTAGATCAAGACTCGTTTTTATTTTGTTTATTTTCGAACCACCAAAAAAAATCGCCGAATCCTTGATTGCTAACGAGATGGTTATTATGATATTAGATCTAAACATAAACCATCTATGAATCAAGAATGAAAGCAAACACACACAAAAAATTTGGATCCCTCTTTATTTTTTATTTCCGAATAAAAAAATAGAAACACAAACCAAATCAATTCATCAATCTTGAAAGGCTCTTGATACCAATTGTAGGTTCCATGATCATTCAATCATAATCTTTAACAATGATATGTAGAATCAAGAGATTAAATTAAACAAG
Organism: Tanacetum coccineum; assembly: GCA_026074375.1. Classification (NCBI taxonomy): domain Eukaryota; kingdom Viridiplantae; phylum Streptophyta; class Magnoliopsida; order Asterales; family Asteraceae; genus Tanacetum; species Tanacetum coccineum. The sequence goes on along the minus strand of BQNB010005408.1, from coordinate 40,641 downwards.
GATTGATTGAAAAATTGAAAGATGTTTTTGGTGGCTAGATATAAAAATAAAACCCTAATGAATATTGACTAGCTAACCAAAAGATGAGAAAAACATAGAGTATTTATACTCTAAAAGGGATCGGCCTACGAGGCCTTTATGGGCTTTTTGCATCTTGGCCCGTTTATATCATTAAACATTACAATTAATTAACTAACCAACGAGCTATGAAACGTCAATTTTCTTCAAGACCGAGTTTCACTTGTTAGACTATGAAATTGTGTTTCTAACAATTTCACTCAACCTTTGTGTTGACCCTTTTAGCATGTTTATCTCAGGTAATTGAGCAACCTATGGCACGGAGTGGCATTGGACTTGAGGACGTCCAAACTTGTTATCATTCAAACTTTATGTTTTCTTCTAGATTTTAGGACCTCCTTTGTAAAACTCTGATATGATATTGAATGACAACTAAATTTTCCAAAACGTCTCTTTATGAGTCGTTTTCTATGATTATGTATGTTGATCCATGAAGTAATGCCCCAGATTAGCTTCCAAAAATGGGGGTGTTACAACAAAACACAAGAATTTATTGAATTTCTCTATCAATTTCTATTCCCTCCATTTCTATTCTCTACCTTATTTCATTTTTTTTAATTTCTCACTTCCAAACATGCCTTTAGGGTGCGTTTGGTTTGTTATAAGGAATCACTATCAATAATGGTATCATTATAGGGTAGAATTGGAATAAAGATATCATTATTAATATTATTGTTTGGTTTATCAATATAGTTTCTGTATTGGATTTCGCAAGAAGAGTCTATTTACCATTTTCTCAATATAATGAATAAAAAATAAACACAATCATAAATCATAGTCTTTTAATTTTTATATGTTGGAGAATAAATAGACCAAAGAGGCATGCGTGAATCTTTAAAAAACTCACCTATGGGCATTACAATGGTTCTATGAGTATAAAATTATATTACGATTCCCATATTAGCTAAACAAACGGTTGCAATCACTATCATTGTTATTCCATGATTTTGATATACATGAACCAAACACACCCTTAATGGATTAAACTAAAAAGACAAAAATATCCTTTTTAATAGTAATCATTCCACAAAATTTTTAGGTTAAATTACACAACTTGTCCCTGTACTTAGGCCTAATTGCAGATTCAGTCCCTAGATAACGGGGGTTGATGTCGTTAATCCTTAAAGTCAATTTTTGTTATATTTTTGGTCCCACAAGCCCCGTTATATGTAACTGGCGTTACTTTGACTTTTCAACCATGGACATTCATGTAATTTCAAAATTTTCATTATTCACCGTTGGTCCCTGTCAACTTTAAAGTCAAAATTCAAAACGGTATCCGTTAGTGTTTTATTTTTTGTCTTTTTCCTATTACATCGTTGGTCCTTAAGTTTTTTTGTCTCTTTTTTGTATTTTGTTTTCTTTATTTGCCCACTGTTGAATGGTGTTGAGGTAAATTTATGATGAGTTGTCATTTTATACACTATTTCGGGGTCATTTAACCATTTAAATCATGAAAATATGCCCAGATTATGTGCTTAATCGTTTGTTTTTAGGTTTTTAGCACTTGGATGACATTTGGAGGAAATACACGTGACTTGGGTTCATTTGGATAAGAAACAAACAAGACTACGGCTCTACACGAAGTATCATGAAGAACCACGCATACAGAGCGTAGAGATGGCGTCACCAGTATAAAGCATGGCGTCGTGATCTTCAAAGTGACAGCGTCGAGGATTTTGTGACGGCGTCAGAGCATAGCCGCCTTAAATTGGATCTAGAACCATCGACGTGGTGATGGCGTCGTGGCTTCAAAGTGATACCATCGCGTCATTTTTCCTATATATACAAAACTGATTTTAGGGTTTTTAGTGTGTAACATTGTATAACTTTTGGGAGACAAACCCTAATCATTCTAGTAGCTTTTAGGTCATCTTTAAGGCCTCAAAACCCTATTGTAACTACCTTTAATCCATGTTTTAATCAAGTAAGATTGTTTATCTTTAATGATTTAATATGTCTATGTGTTGTTTGATTGATTTATGCTCTAGCTTTCTTTATAACATGCTAGGCTAAACCCTCCTTTGTATTTACTTATGATTGTATGAAACTTAGATTTTAGATCCTTTTAATGTTACTTCTTGTGATGGATGTGCGCGTTAGGCTTTAGAAAACTAGCCATAAGATATTAAATTGGCATAGACGTCTAGGGAAACGCGAGTGTGTAGAAAGGATACCATCGGTAACAGTCTTCAGATATTTCAATTGCATTTAATATACTCTTAGAGGCCTTGTAATAGTCTTCATACTACCTTACTTATGTGTTGCCTTAACGGAATATTAAATAGACGGCGAGTTCGTGTAATTAGTTCATGACTTAGGAAATACTTTCACAGATCATCATAAGTGTGACAAAGCAACACGATTAAGAGAAGAAATCTAAGGAGTAGTACATGATTAAGTAAATACATCTTTTTATCATAAAGTTATCACCAGCAGATTAGATTATATTTAGCTTAATTAGTTAAACCAACCAACCTCTCAAAACCATGATTTTTACTGCTTTCTATAAAATAAAAATACAAAAAGAATCTTCTCTCAACTCAACCCCTAGATCCTCTGTTAGATCTTTGATTGAGCCATTTCCCAACCTATTCCCTTAGAGAACGATAACACCCCCCCCCCGAGTCTGATGATATACTAACACTACAACGATTAGGTTGCCCTAACCTAGGGAGTTATAAACTTTCTTGATGAATCATAACGACAACCGCATCTCAAGTTTTTGGCGCGTGCGTGGTGAATAAATTCAGGTTCGACCATTGTTTAACTTAGGTCTACTCGCTTGAATCCTTTCAAGTGAGATTTTATTTTCGTTATATTAGCTTTCTCGTAGTCTATCTTTTCTTTGTGTTATTTGTTTCGTAAATCATTCTCGTCAACCACCATAGGAGAGACGAATCTTATCCGTACTCTTGGATATTACTCCAGACATAGCCACAAGGTCTATAGGAACACCATTGAGCTCCCCGAAGGGAACAATGTGGTGCCTCTTCGATCCGACACCATTCGGTTAGTGCAAAACGAATGCTCATTCCACGGACTTTGGTCCGAGGATCCAAACCAACATCTCAAGGATTTCTTAAAACTTGTGGACTCACTTGACCTTGCAAATAGGGAAATAACGCGCTTGCATTTATTTTAATTTTCCCTTCACGGTCAAGCTAGCAATTGGCTTGAACGTCTTCTAGCAGGATCCATCTCCACATGGGAGGATCTTACTACTAGTTTCCTTGCTAAATTCTTTCCATCGAGAAAGGACTGTAAAACTCCGCAATGACATCCTTATGTTCCAACAACATCAAGGAGTCTCTTTCCGAAGCATGGACTCGTTTTAAGGACTTACTCCAAAAAGTCCCTCATCATGGCATCGACCTTTGGCTCCAAGTCCAAATATTTTATGACCATGTCAATCCCGCCACAAGACGAGCCATTGACCAATCGGCCGGTAGTAAGCTTCGTGACAAAAACACAAAAGAATCCTGGGCATTATTAGAGGACCTCGCCCTCTACAATAACAAAAGTTAGAACGACCCAATAGACTTCGCTAAACTGGTCAAGGCAATCTCTTTGCCTCAAGATGTCCCGAGTGCATCCGACCGTCGTCTCATCGATCTTGAAAATCAAGTCCAACAGTTGATGGAAGCTCATCTTGCTCTTAAGCAACCTATTCAAGTGAAAAAAATCAGTTCTTCATGTGAGATATGTAGTGGTCCCCACAACACTCAGTACTGCATGGAAAATCCCGAGCAAGCTTTTGTCGATTATGCATCCTCGCGTACTGACGAAACGGGAGGTAAGTGGTACACTTTCAAACCCAAGCAAAATAATCTTGGTGACACCTACAATCCGTCATGGAAAATTCACCCAAACCTTAGGTGGAGACAACCCTAAAATTCTCAAAATAATTTTTCAAACCCACCTAACCGGTTCAGCCAAACGGTTTGTTCCCGAACCACTCCTTCAACAACAATCCTAGCTCATGCTCTAATGTACAATACAATTTTGGACAAATACGTAGAAAGCTTTGAAGTAGGCAAAAATGGGTTCGCATTTATCCAAGGCGAGATGCCTAAAAAATTAGAAGACCCTAAAATATTCACTCTATATTGTAGGCTAGGAGACTCTGAACCTTTTGATACTTTAGCTGATTTAGGAGCTTGCATAAACATAATCCCATTATACCTCTTCAAAAAGCTCAATATCGAACTATTAGAGGAAACTGATCATGACTTCGGGCTAGCAGATGGAGGACAAATCAGGTTCGGAGTCACCACTAGAATTACAGAGAAGTTGGTATGTTGAAGGACATATCAGGTCCGGAGTTAGTAGCTCCGTCTTAATGCAACGGTATCAAAGGACAATCAGACAAAGGTACGGTCCTTGTGAAGGACCACTGTCCTTGAAAGGACACGTAGCTGACAAGTGGTACCAAGAGAGAGCCCCACGGTTATGTCTTGTAGCGAATCCGAACTGGTATAAAGGGAGAGCTTATTTCCTCGGGACAAGACACGCAACACCTTTCCGGATCATACTTTACATTCTCTGCATTTATCTCACAATCATTGTACTTACTCTCACGCCGGAGTTGGTCCAGGACTCATACCCCAGGGTGAGCTAACGGTGTTCTTTCTTATTTTAAGCTAGGAGACAAAGGACTATGCTCCGGAGGAACCAAGCTGAACTCGATCTTTATTACCGCTGAGGTCACTTTTATCAAGCTCAAGCAACCCACATAAATTTACCTCAACATTTGGCGCCATCTGTAGGACCCGTTGTCCTAATCTACCCAAAAGAAGAGAACCTAAGGAGGAATGGTTGACTCGCAGCCTATAGAGGAGTAATTTCAAAGAGTGGCAACAAGGGATGCAGGAACAGAAACCCATGGGGGACCTACCGAACCAGTCTTACAAATGCAAAAAAAACCCTTCCCCTTCTCCGACCTTCATTAAAGAAAACACTGATGTATTAAGAACCATGATCAAAGAGCATGACCAACAAGCCAAGATGAAAGCCATACCAAGAAAACTTGCCTATGTCGATTCTGACAAAGAAGCTTTGGTCGGGTCACTGGCCAAAGGATTTTGCGATTGATTTTCTCTCGAATCCTTCGGCACATCTGATACTCATAGACAAATTCACTCTACCATTAAAAGTCTGAAGAATCCCTCCAAGAATAAAGAACCGCCACACTTAAGAAGGTCAAAAAGGTTGAAATACCAGAGCACAACCAAGGAAAAGGCAAGAAGAGAAAGGTCAAAGCCCAGGAGAAAGAGGTCCGAACACCAAGAGACTCAGACTCCGAATATGAGGAAGGTTCGGATGACGCTTTTGAAGACCTAAATTCACCCTACAAAAGGCCTAAACCCACTCCTTTTACCCAAAGAATCACTCATTTTAAATATCATAAGAGGGCAAAACTTCCCCGAAACATCAGGGTATATAAAGGAAATAAAGATCTAGAGGACCATTTAGGTATCTTTTTAGCGGCGGCCGAGCAAGAAGAATGACCGATGCCCATTTGGTGCAAAATGTTCTGTTAAACCCTTGGAGGAGCGGCACGATACTGGTTCTACAACCTAGACCCTAACACTCTGTTCTCAAGTTTAATTTTGAAGGGAAAAGAAAGGAAAAGAAAGGAAACTTAAGCAAATTTATGTTCTTGAGTTTTTTTAAGGAAGGAAAAGAAGGGAAATGAAAGGAAATTGTTGGCTAAAACTTTCCTCCCAAAAATGGGAGGAAATGGAAGGAAAGTAATAGTTTGCATGTCAAAGACATAATTGTCCTTGCTTTTTTAACTTGAAACCTCTCAAACATGGGCATTATTGTAATTGAATCAACTTTTTTCCTTTCTTTTCCTTCAACTCAAGACCACAAATATTTTTATTAACTACTTAAAATTTTCTTTCCTTTACCTTTCTTTTCTTTTCTTTTACTTTCTTTTCTTGTGGTTTAAAACTCGAGAACGCAGCATAAGAGTGTAGACAATTTCGAAGAGCTAAGTCAGAAGTTCTTGGAAGAATTTTCACAACAAAAAAGATATGCTAAAGACCCTACAGAAATTCACGGCATTAAAAGACGGCAGAATGAGGGTTTGCAAGCTTTCATGGACCGGTTTAAATCTGAAAGCTCACATATAAATGGAGTTCCTCTGGTCCTACGCATCTCAGCTTTTATGCACGGTCATAGTCATCCAGAACTTGCCAAGAAGCTCAATGACAAAATACCTAAAACGGTAGACGAAATGTTTAAAAGGGTAAGAGCCTTCATTAGGGGAGAAGTGGTCGTTGGATCAGCATAAATGGTTCGTCCTTCTCAAGGAGACAAAGGATATGTTCATCCGGCATGGATCGGAGGACCTAAAAGAGCCAGAAATAGGGGTGGCCCAATGGAAGCATGAAGGAATATAGGGACGTACACTCCTTATCCCAAAAAAGATACTTTCACCCTGCTTACCAAGACTCCGAAAGAAATCATCTCCATGGAAAGCGTAAGCTTCCCAGAACCACCGCCTTTGATCGGAACTCCCGAAAAGCAAAACTTGAATAAGTTATGTGACTACCACAGGGACAGAGGCCACAACACCAACGACTGTTGTTGATCCCAATCTGAATAGATCCTTCTAGCATGCTAAGGGTGGTAGCCTATCTGGATAGATCCAAACAAACTACAAGAGAAACAATGACTATGAACAATATAAGTTATGTGGAAACTAACTTATATTGCTAAGAAGAACACTAAATGAAACAGAACTTTGATTACTATTAATCTGCTAGGTTACAGATTATTAACTATATATTGGTGAAACTTGTATATGAAACTTATATCTAACTAATGTCGTAGGGTTCCTTTTATACACCAAGGAAAACCCTAATGGACTTACAAAACGTGCGAAGAGATAATGCATATCTATTCCTATAATAACTCATGCATATATCCTAACAGTACTAACTAGCAGTACTAACTTACTACTAACAGCACTAACTATACTGGCAGTACTAACAATGTACTGGCAGTACTAACTATTTATAACTAACAGTACTAACTACTTAGTCTATTTTCTTGAATCTATAGCATTCTTCATCAGCAGCACTAAGTAGAACTGGCAGTAGTAACTTGTATAAGTAGCAGCACTAAGTTGTAGGAACTTCTGAAACCCAACAATCCTCCCCTAAACATGATGTTCACTTGTTAACCTTCATGTTTCTTCAGTTTGAGCTTCTTGAACACTAGGAGGATGTATCCAAACACACTGCTACTCTTTAATCTGCTTTTTCTTGAACTCTTTTGTTACTTAGTAAACTTGAAATTCTTTAGCTTCCAGTCTTTGGTCACCATCTCAGCATCTCAGCAACACAGCAACACAGCTACACCAACTAAGTTGGCTTTGTAGTTTTTGGCAAACTACCAGCCATAAACGGATTTGATATTTCTTTACCAGTAGCCGTTTGCTCTGGAATAGCCAATGCTTCATTGCAATAACATGGTGCATTGATAACCATATAGTTTTGAGTAAACTATCAACTATCAACGGATTTGAGATGTCTTTACCAAGAGCCGTTTGCTTTGGACTAGCCAACTCTTTACTGTGAAGCATGGTGAGTTGAGAACCATATAGTTTTTAGCAAACTATCAGCTATTAACGGATTTGAGAAGTCTTTACCAGAAGCCGTTTGCTCTGGACTAGCCAGTTCTTGATGTCTGTTAGACATGGTGAACTGATGACCATTTGTTGTGTGGTGATAAAACCAACACTTAAAGATCCTTCTCACCTCCATCATGGCTTCCATACTCATCAATCTGCTTTTGAATGAATCTAAGCAGAGTATAAGCATCTTCACTTGCAGTCCCAGCTACTAACCTCAAAGAAAGCATTCTCTCAAGTGTTTCTTTTGTGAGTGGATACTTCCTCTCTGCAAGCATATGAATCTCAGTACCATCTTCCAGTATCAAGGTATGAACACCACAATTTTCATATAAATCCCAGCTCTTAAGATTCCATCTTTCTTGATTCTGCCAGAGTTCATCTTCTGCATTTGCATCAAACATTGTCCTTAAATCTCCCCAAAGAACTAGATCAACACCTTTTGGAGTAGTTGTTTCAAATCTCTTCATCACCAGATTATATAACTCCACAAGATCTAGCCTATCAAACCTTGTCACCATTTCAGAAAAGGTTTTAATCCACCTAGAACTTCTATCAAATCTAAATATTCTGTAGTAGATGCACTCTGCCTCCATGTCAGCAAAATCATAGAATTTTGATTCCATTAATAAAATGAAAACCTCTTCTCTAGAACTTCATAATATATTAACCTTCTTCCTCTGGAACTAATTCTTCAAAAATCCTAGTTTGCTCTTCCTCTTCAAGATCACATCAGTCATTTGGTCTTTTAGACTATCTTTGTTGCTTTCATCTTAAGTCTTCTGCCTGGTCTTTTCTTGATACTCTCTTCATGTCCTTCTTGCTTAATTTCAACCTTAGTACTGTTAGGTTCTTCAAGAACCTTTTGCTTATGTACACCAGCTGCTTCTTTAGAATCTTTTACTGCATCATCTGAATCCATAGGTTTGAAATCATCAATTACCCTTTTTTATCTTTCATACAAACCTTGAATTTCTTCAAATTTCTTTGCCTTCAGCTGAGAGTGTTTGTAACCACCCATATTCTTCAGATACGTCATCATCAAATTCCTCAGTTGAGATTTAGTTAATGGTCTACTTCTAATCTCAGCAGATCTTTATGCAGCTCTGAATTTTCTTTGAGTAGCAATTGTTTCAGCCAAGAACTTTGCTCTCTCTTCAATTGTATACTCCTCTCTTTCTTCTTGTTAAAGCTTGGTTGCAAACAATGCATCAGCGTCAATCCCTGCTTGAATTTCATCATATGTCTCAGCTATAGCAGCCTTAGATGCTTCTTCTTCCCTCTGTCTTTCCTTTTCTACCTCTGCTTGCAAGTCTACTTGTAGCTGTCTAGCGATTTCTGCATCTCTTGCAATCTAAGCAGCATCAAAATCACTTCTAGTCATCTTCTTTGCAGGCTCAGGTTCTTTTAAGACACTTTTGCCTTTGTCTTTAGGGTCAATTATTGGAAGTGGCTTCAAGGTTAGGATTGATCTTACAAGTCTTGAAGAATCTTTAATATCTTTAATTGACACTCCTTTTTCCTTAGCTTTCTCTTCTTTCATCTTAATCAAAGTTTAAGCCATGGTGATATCTTCATCATCAAATATACTTGTTGTTATAGCAGGAGTTCTAGGCTTAACAACACTATCTTCTTGCCTAGTAGCATCAACATCTGGCCAAGCAGTACTAAGTTCTGGCCTAGCAGTACTAACTGTTTTAGGTACAATAGTACTAACTTGTTCTTTAGTACTTCCTCCTTTATCACCACTGCCCTTGTTAAGCTCCTCAGTTTCATTACTCTACCTCCCTTCTTTTACAACATCCTTTGTTTCCATGTAATCCCTACCATCAGCATCAAGATCATCAAAGGCATCTAAAGTTGGTTCAGGTTTGGCATTTTTCCTCCCCTGTTTGGATACAGACTCCTTCCTTCCCAACCTTTTCTTCATTGATAACCTTTTTACACTCTTTAACCATGCCCTGTGGTGTGAGATGCTTGGCTTAAACTTCCTTTTTAACTTCTTGATTTGATCCTTTAATTTAAGGATCTCTGCAGCCTGAGCATCCTTGGAAGTTTCCAAAGCATCTGTTGGACAAGTTAGTGCAAAGAACAAATAACTCTTCTAGGTTCAAGCCACCCTCAGCTTTTTTAGATATGTGATCACCTAAAAGAGGACTATCATGGGATGACTGAACCTGATCCACTTCACTCCTATTAGTACCCTCTAAAGAGTCCCTAGAGTCTTGGGTAGTGTCATGGCTAGATGATGAGTCAGTCACAGGGGGTTGGTATCCTGTACTAGGTTGAGTAGGAGAGGGTGTTGGTTGGGGTTTAGTGGGTTGTTCTGAACCTTCACCCTCGGGTGCTTGGTGTAGCACCAACATAAAATCAAAAAATGGAGTGACTTTTCTTGAAAACTTTACACCTTTCCTGGACATGTTTGAGAAAACCTTTTGAGTGTGAGCTAGTGTAACCTAAACATCATTAAAAGGTTCACCAAGCTCAATTTGATTATTCAAGAACACCATTAAAAATCTTGGATACATAAGAAATTTCTTTTTAGAAGTATCCAAGTTCCTCGACATATCATCAAAAATAAGTTTAGAAAAGTTAAACTTCTGATTTGTTTCCAAACATATAACAGCTAAAGTAATATTTGTTGAAAACTCATTCCAGCTCGTAGATTTTGAACTTTGGCAATGAAGGATGGTATGTATCAGATACTTCCATTGAGGAGAAAAGAGGGCTTTTTGAAAAGTGAGTTTGTTAAGTTCACCCTCATACCCCATCAATGCAAGGTTTTGAAAAATAGCTTCATTTGTTAGGCAAGCAGTACCATCAGCATCATGAAGGAGAAGAGAACTTCTGATTGATGCTTCTGTTACGACTACTTCCTTGCTATCAACAGTAGCATGAATTTGCTTCTCATCATTGACCGTTTGGGAACTGGCAGTGTTCCAAAACTGTTCAATATAAGAAATATAGGTAGCGTGACTTACAGTGAGAGCATGATGTATCAAACTTGATGTAAGAAAGTCCACTATCTCATGAAATTCTGAATTTCCTCCTGTTTTCTCTAAACACGCGACCATATTGTGTCGATTGACAAACTCCAAATCAGCCATAGATGTGTTAAAAAGGGTGAGTAAGGTGTGGGAAATGTTTGATTATGAGAATTTGAGGGTTTGGAAGAGTTAATTAAGATTTTATAAAGATGTTCTTTTAGGGTTTGAGATGACCGACTAAATAAACTTGAGTCTTTATCTTAAAGAAAGAGTATTATAGAAGAAAAGATCAAAAGTTTTCAAGTCATAGACCCCTATAGGCAAGTTGTTGGCTGAAACATCTCAACGGTTGTAATTAATTAATGAAAATCTGTTATGCTCACCAACAGTAGTAACGGTAACAAGCAGCACAAACTTTTGCCTGGCAACACCAACTTTTATGCCTGGCAGCACCAACTTTGCCTGTCAGTACTAACTTGTTAGTTTCCATGTAGTACCCTTAAATCCAATCCAAACTGCATCTTTGATCCAATCCAAGCATCAACACCATAGTTAAACACTTTTTAGAAGCAGCAACAAAGCCGGTAGTACTAAGTGTTGATCTGGTTGGATTAACCAAACTAGGCAGTACTAAGTGTTGGCCTGGCAGTATTAACCAAACAGACAATACTAACAAACTCAGCACCATATGTAGCCCTTAATCTTCATTCCAATGAACAAAATGAATCCTAAATCATCATCTTATCTAAAATCCATTTGCTAAGTAAGATCATTTCACAAACTATATAACAAGGTAACCTGCTAACTTGCCTCCCCTGAACTAATGCAACTATAGTTGATCATTCCAATGTTAACAATCAAGAAATTAAACCTGCTAACATCAAAATCTTTGGTTAAAAGATCAGCTACATTGTCATCAGTGTGAATCTTTAGCACTTGGATAAGCTTCTTCTCATAAGCATCCTTAATGAAGTGGTGCCTAATCTCAATATGCTTTGTTTTGGAGTGAAATACTGGGTTCTTTACAATGCATATTGTACTCTCATTATCAATGTAGATCTTTGTGTTCATAAGATTGAACCCATAGTCTAACATTTAATTTTGAATCCACAATACTTGCCCATAATAGTTGGCAGCAGCAACATACTCTGCCTCTATAGTAGAAGTAGCCACAATTGTCTGCTTCTTGCACTGCCATGAAATAAGTCTCCTGCCAGGAAATTGACAACCTCCTGTTGTGGATTTCCTGTCAAGATTTGCTCTAGCATAGTCACTATCTGAGTAGGCTTCTAGGTCAAATGATGACACTTTAGGATACCAAAGGCATAGTTTGGGTTTGCCCTTTAGGTACCTAAAGATTATCTTCACAACATTAAGATGGGAGGTCGTTGGAGTTACCTGAAACCTAGAACAAGCACAGACTACAAACATAATATCAGGTCTAGAAGCAGTCAAGTACATTAAAGAGCCAATCATGGATCTATAAAGATGTACATCCACATCAGCAGATTCTTCATCCTTGGTCAAAGGCTTCTGGGTCTCAATAGGAGTACTGGTAGTCTTTACACAAGTAAAATCAAATTTCTTCAGGATCTCTGCAACATACTTATCCTGACTTATAAAAATACCATCTTCTTTCTGTTTAACTTGTAATCCAAGAAAGAAGGTGAGCTCTCCCATAGATCTCATCTGAAATCTACTCTTCAACAATGCCTCAAATTCATCACACCAATACCTCTTTGTAGAACCAAAAATAATATCATCCACATAAACCTGTACTAACATGATATCATTTTTGTCATTCTTGATAAAAAGAGTCTTGTCAATAGTTCCTCTTCTGTATCTACTTTTCAACAAGAAAGTAGATAAAGTAGCATACCAGGCTCTAGGAGCTTGGTACAAACCATATAAAGCTTTCACAACCTTGTAGACCTTCTTAGGGAACTTAGGATCTACAAAACCTGAAGGTTGAGACACATACACCTCCTCATCAATTTTTCCATACAAGAAGGTACTCTTTATATCCATTTGATAAACTATGAATCCCATATTAGAAGCAAAGGCCACAAAGATCCTAATGGCTTCAATTCTAGCCACAGGAGTAAAAACCTCATCATAGTTTATCCCTTCCTCTTGCCTATGTCCCTGGGCAACCAACCTTGCCTTATTTCTAACCATGACACCTCTTTCATCCTTCTTATTCCTGTAGAGCCATTTAGTCCCAATTACCTTCTTCCCATAAGGAAAATCTACAAGAATCCATACCTTTTGAATCTTGAATTGCAATAGTTCTTCCTGCATAGCATCAACCCAACTTTCATCTTCAAGGGCTTCATATATCTTCTTGGGTTCAATTTAAGATACGAAGCAAGCAAATAAACAATGCTGGAAATCCTTGTGATTATTTCTTCTTTGTTGTTTAATATAACTTACAAAAGCATGGGCTCCAGAACTTTTGTGTACTTTGCTCCTTGTCTGAACTGCTGACTTTGGATATCCAAGAATTTAAGTTGTAGGATGAAAAGAGTGTATCCTTGAAGTGGGAATAGGACTAACATTCATAGTGGATTCTAAATTAGTGAAGTTAGCCACTACACCCTCATCATCATAAGATGCATTGGTAAAAATACCATCACTTGGATTGTTATAAATATCCTCAAGAGCAGGTATTTAAGAATCATCTTGGTCAGGGTTGTTTAGATCAGAGTAATATAGTCCACCAGAAGGACTGGCAGTACTAACTGGTGTGCTAGCAGTATTAACTGTGTTAGTACTGGTAGCTCTAGCAGCTCCTGCTTGAAGAAGCAAATCCTTAGTATCTTGGGCAAACTCCTTTCTATGGGCTTCAGTTGCATCATTAGCCTCCTTTTCTTGTCTTTTAAGCCATTCAAGCTCCTCTAAAATGGCTTGATCCTCCTGATCTACTAGCTTCTCATTTGTCTTTAAACTAGTATTCTTATTAGGCTTTTCACCTTCATTCTTTGCTTCTGAGCTTTTGACTGTTGAAGTATAAGAAGACCATATTGGCAGTACAAAGTAGTCTTGAGCAGATTCAGCTTTCATTTTAGAATTTCCTGCATCAATATTATCTTGTGTACCTGCACTATGATTAGCTTCTTTTGGACTTGTAGTTTTGTTAGCTTGATTCTCTGATCTCACAGGCTGATAACTCATTGAATCAGTTAAATAATCAAGATCAAACAGCCAATTAGGTCCTTTCCTTGCAACATTTGTTTTATTTTCTAAAAAGGTTATATGCAGGTTTTCTTCAACTCTTTTGGTTTCTAAATTATATACCCTAAAAGCCTTGCTATTTAGGGAATACCCAACTAAAAACCCTTCATTAGACTTCCCTTCAAACTTGCCTAGATGGTCAATGGTATTCAAGATGGTCACATGGCCCAAAAGGTCTTATATAGCTTATGATTGGTATTTTACTAGTTATAAGTTCATAAGGTGTCTTGTTTTGAGGCTTGATCACTAATACCCTATTAAGGACATAACAAGCAGTATTAACTACTTCAGCCCAAAAAGTGTTAGGTAAAAATGAATCTGCTAGCATTGTTCTAGCAGCCTCAATAAGGGTCTTGTTCTTTCTCTCAGCAACTCCATTTTGTTGTGGAGTTTTGGCATTACTGTATTCCCTCTTGATCCCTTTTGACCAACAAAATTCAATAATGTCTCTGTTCTTGAATTCTGTACCATTATCACATCTAATGTTTTAACTTTTTGATTTAATTGGTTCTCAATTTGTCTTATAAAGTCCTTAAGGATTCCACTAGTTTCATCCTTAGTTCTTAAGAAGAACACCCAACTAAACCTGCCAAAATCATCAGTGATAACCAGGCAATAAGTCTTTGGTTTATGCTCCTTACAGATGTGGGTCCAAATAAGTCCATATGTAAAAGCTGTAAGGGCTGACTAATAGAGCTCACTGATTTGGCCTTACAGGAGGCCTTGTGTTTCTTTCCTTTCTGACAAGCAACACAGGTGTGGTCATTTTGAAAAATCTTTGAAGGTAAACCTCTTACAAGGTTTCCCTTTATAAGTTTGTTTAAGTTTTTAAAGTTAACATGATCCAACCTCCTATGCCATTTGTTAGATTCATCAATTGTGGCCTTTGCAATCAAATAACCTAAACCTCCAGAAGGAATAATGTTCTCTATGTTGAAACTGTACATATTGTTTGGTTTAGGGATTCAAAGTAATACTTGATTTTCATCAGGCAACTTAAAGTCAGAAGACAACACAAGACATTCTGTGTCAGTGAAGAGAACCTTGTTCTTCTTGTCATACATTTGTGACACAGAAAAGAGATTAAAATGTTGTAGTTCTTTCACAAAGCATATATCCTCAAAATCTAACTTTCCTATTTTTATTTTACCTTTACCAGTTATGTAACCTTTACTACCTCCAAAAGCAACAGGGCCACCATTATAGTCTTGATATTTGGCAAGCTAGGCCTTGTTTCCAGTCATGTGCCTGGAACATCCACTATCAACAATCCCTTTGTTATTTAAAGCTCTTTATGGATTATCCTGCACATTAAATAAGAGAGATTAGTTTCTCTTAGGGACCCAAGCCATTTTGGGCTTGGGTTTGCCTAGTGGATCTTCAGAAGTAACACATTTTCTAGAATTTGATCCACCCTTGGAGACTTTGTTCCAGTAATGTATTTTGGGTCTCCAAATACAACCTAATGAGGGCTTAATAGCAGTTTCCCTTATCCCCTAACAACACTAACTGCTTTGACCCCAACAGTATTAACTTTAGGATTTGAAAAATTAGTTCTTGGTGATGTTGTTCTATTAAATTGCATTCTGATAGGTGAATGAGACTTATAAATATTATTTTTTGGTCTGTTTTCATTCACAATGGGTCTAACAGCATTAACTTTCCTAGCAGCACTAGTTGATACTGCTTGACTATTAAAATTGTGGTTAGCAGTATTAACTAGAATTCTACCAGTTCTAGTTAATACTGTTGTTGGAACAAATTAGTTTTGGTGATTCAATCTTTGCACATTGTTCCACACTAGTCTATTCTCCCCTTGACCAATACCCTTACCCTTCTTTTTGTTAAATTCAACCTGTTTAGCCATTCTTTTCTCATGAAAGTCATAATCTCTAATAAGATGACTAAAACTGCCACATACAAAACATGCCTTTTTGGTAAACCCATATCCCAAACGCAACCTTTTGGACATTAAACCATTCCAGTCTCTTTTGTTAGCTTTAGGACTTAGAATATATGTGTTTTGTTCTTTAACAGTTTCCCTATGAGTTTTTACATGCTTAACAGTATCAATAAAAGCAAAACTAGGTCTTTCCTGTTCTTTTGAAGGTTGAATCACATATTCATCATCACTGTCTAACTCATATTCCTCAATGATAGGAGCATCAGGCCAAACTTTATGTTGACTAACAGCATTGGGTTCAACTACAACCGGTTCAGGCACAGATTCAAGTGTTTCTGTACTAGAATTTGACTCACAAGAGTCATAATTACTGGTTTGAGTATCAAATTCACTAGTTTTAGATTGTTTTGGACCATATGTGAACATAGAATCATCTATTTCCCTATCAGGTCCTGAAGGCATATAATTTCCTGTCATTGGAGGGGGAACTGCATGTATGCCTTCATCATTTACAAATCTATCATGCACAGGACTATCTTCTACATCACTTGACCTACTGTCAAATACACTTTGAAAAACTTCATTTTATAACTTAAGACACCATCATGTACTTGATCTCCATACCAAAGTCCAGCGGTGTCCCTTTTACTTATCTGACTGTTTAGCAATTTACTAAGGCCTTTAGAAGAAATTTGAAAATTCTCAAGTTTTGTTTTTAATTCTTCTTTTTCTTTTACAGCTTCTGCTAATAATTTCTTATGATATGTAAGCACATCAGTTTTATCATCTAAATCAATTTTAATAAATCTAATCTTTTCCTTATACCAAAAGTAGATTTTTGATGATTAACTAAATGAGCCCTACCTTATTTTAAGCAGAGGTATAGCTTGAATTCTATACTAAGTAACAAGACCAAGGTTATTCAAATGTGTCAATCATATAGTTTTTTGAGTTTAGCATAAGATTCCACACATTCTTTAGAATAAGATGTCACCTCAGTGTCTGAGCCTGAATTGCTATAAGCCATCAAAGAAAGGTTCTCTTGTTCATCCTCTGCATGATCAGTCCAATCAACACCTTCCCCATCAAGAGTTACCAAAGCTTTAGGTTCCTCCTGTTTTCCAGGTCTCCTTCCATTATCTTTTGATTTATATCCAGTGTTCCCTTTTGATCTGCACTCTCTAGCAAAATGCCTTTTCTTGTGACAATTGTAGCATTCGACTTTGGTCTTGTCAAATTCAAATGGTTCTGTGGCATAAAAATGAAGCTTTCTCCTTGTCTTCTTGCAGAACTTCTTCAATCTCATGGAAATCATGGCCAGTTGCCATTTCAAGTCCATCTCTTCTAAATCAAACTCATCAAGCTGCTCCAGATCTTTATGATCTAAATGTGAACCACTGGATTGATTAGCAAAGAATGAGAACATGAGTTCATCAGTGTATGATGAAGAGTTTTCCCTTTGTGAGTTGTATCTAGAAGAAGTAGAAACCCCATAAGCAGTACTAACATCATTAGTATTGCTAGTGCTTTTAGAAGAAACAAAGGCGACATTCTGTGCACTAGAAGATGATCCAGTAGAGCCTTTAATATCATACTCAAAGACTCTAAGATTATTATAGAGATCATCAATACTAAGACTGTCCACTCCTGGCTTGGTCCTCATGACTAAGGATACTTGGGACCAGGAAGAAGGTAAAGACCTAACGAACTTCTGATTGGCATATTCAGTGGAGACACCTGCACCATGAATCTCAAGTTGACTCAGAAGACTCTGAAACCTGTCATAACCTTTTTGCAATCCTTCTGAGTTTGATATAGAAAAGCCTTCAAATTGTTGCTTCAGAATGTATTTTTGGATTTTCTTTGATTCATCATTGCCACCAAATCTAGATTTGATAGCATTTCACATATCTTTAGCATCAGTCATCTTGTGAAATTTTGCAAACTGGTCTTTTGGTAAATCCATAAGCAAGGTGGTCCTTTCTTTTCTTTCTCTTTCTCTGGCTAAAATTTCTTCAGCAGTTTTAGGAGGCAGAACCTTTATTACTCCATTTTATCTGTTGAGACACTTACAGGACCATTTCCTTTTTGTATGATTTCCCATATAGGATAGTCTGTATGGCTCAAGTAATGTTCCATTCTCATAGCCCAAATGTCATACTCACCTTTCTTCAGAATAGGGAGTTTAATGATTGACACAGTGTGAGGGGCTTGTTGTGTTGGTGTTTGTGGTGGTGGTGGTGGTTGTGGAATTTCATCATCTGATTCTTCCATTGAATAGATCTGAAAGGTAAAAGTTTGTAACTGATGTGTTTTGGTTCTTCTTACTCAGAGTTTTTCAACAAGCTCTGAACCACTTGTTGATCCCAATCTGAATAGATCTTTCTAGCCTGATAAGGGTGGTAGCGTATCTGGATAGATCCAAACAAACTACAAGAGAAACAATGACTATGAACAATATAAGTTATGCGGAAACTTACTTATATTGTTAAGAAGAACAATAAATAAAACAGAACTTTGATTACTATTAATTTGCTAGGTTACAGATTATTAACTATATATTGGTGAAACTTGAATATGAAACTTATATCTAACTAATACCGTAGGGTTCCTTTTATACACCAAGGAAAACCCTAATGGGATTACAAAACGTGTGAAGAGAGAATGCATATCTATTCCTATAATAACTCATGCATATCTCCTAACAGTACTAACTAGCAGTACTAACTTACTACTAACATCACTAACTATACTGGCATTACTAACAATGTATTGGCAGTACTAACTATTTATAACTAACAGTACTAACTACTTAGTCTATTTTCTTGAATCTATAGCATTCTTCATCAGCAGCACTAAGTAGAACTGGCAGTAGTAACTTGTATAAGTAGCAGCACTAAGTTGTAGGAACTTCTGAAACCCATCAATCCTCCCCTAAACATGATGTTCACTTGTTAACCTTCATGTTTCTTCAGTTTGAGCTTCTTGAACACTAGGAGGATTGGCTCATCTAGTGAAGGACATCCGCCAAAACAACCAGCGGAATGGGAACCAGGGAAGGAACGGTGTGAAGGTCATAAACATGATAAGGGTGGAAGGAAGCCGCAAGAGACATTTTGAAGAAGGAAAGTCTGGCATGATGAACGAACTCACCTTCCCAGCAATCCCCCGTAGTCAATTAACGGACGAACCCATCATATTAGAAGGAATAATAAAAGGAAATCAAGTCCAAAGGACCCTTGTTGATGGTGGAAGTTCGTTAGAAATCATGTATGAACACTACTTCAGAAACCTTGATGTCAACATCCTATCGAGACTCCGAAGGTGCAAGGCTTCGATGACAGGTTTTTCAAGAGAAACATATCACCCCCTGGGGGTAATAGACCTTCGAGTAACTATAGGAAGGGAAGGAAGAAGTAAGACGATACTTATGGAGTTTGAAATAATAAAGTGTCGTTCGCCGTACAACATCATAATAGGAAGGACTGTAATGAGAAGCCTCGGAGCAGTAGGTTCTACCATCTACTCCATGATCAAATTCCCCACTAACCAAGGAGTCATAACAATGGAAACTAGTAGAGAGGCCCTATGAGAATGCAAGCACCTAGAGAGAGTGCAAGGTTCATGGAAGGAGGTTCAATGGCGTCAACGTGAAGAGAAAATGTCCAGGATAAGGGAGCAAGTAATCCTAAGATCAAAAAGTAACCCCAGAAGAGGGCCTACTTCGGATCCAATGTCACTTGGAAAAACACAGAGCAAAGAGGGCACATAAGAAGTATTCACCATCAGCCAGGAACATCCGGACCAGTATAAGACGATGAGTGCCACGTTGACAACCAACTGTAAGCAACTACTGACAGACGTTGTGCGAGAAAACATGGAGGTATTCGCATGTACTGGATAAAAAAGAACAGCTATTCCACGATTCGTCATGGAGCATAAATTAAAAATATATCACCTTGCCGAACCGATAGTTCATAAGAGGCAACCCGTAGCACCTTAAGAAAGACTAGCACTAAAAGAAAAAGTGTTCTATTAGTTAGGGGAAGGGCTAATTAGAAAGGTTCTACACCCCAAATGGATCACCAATGCGATACCAATCAAACTAACAAATGGAACCTGGAAAGTATAGATGGATTACTCTAGTCTTAACAAAGCTTGTGCCAAGGACATGTATCCCCTTCCGAAGGAAGGAGAAGAGCTAGCATCTTTAATGGGATATCTGTACAAATGTTTCCTCCAATTTCCAAAAGAATACAGCCAAATAAGAAAGGTGAAAGAGGACGAAGAAAAGTTTGGGTTTCATACAGAAGAAGGAGTATACTGTTTCACCCACATGCCGAAAGAATTAAAAAAAACTCCGCTGCTACACTTCAGAGGATGATGGAAAAGGTCTTAACCGATCAAAGAGGATGGAACGTGGAAATATACTTGGAAGAAATAGTAATAAAAAGCAAAAGTGAGTCGGACCTGGTTCAAGATGTGAAAGAAACACTAAGAAAGCTGAGAAGGGTAAACATCAAGATCGATCCGCCCATGTCTTCGTTCGGAGTGAAGAAATGAAGTTTTCTCGGCTATATAGTAACAGAAGAAGGACTAAGGGTAGATCCAGGAAGAATACAGGCAATCATCAAAAGCCTCACCCTAAGAAGTCTAAATCAAATACGAAGCTTATTCCTGCAACTAACAGCCATTAGTAAGTTCATCCCGAAGCTTGCGGAGCTGAAGCACCCCCTACGTGAGGCCCGAACAAGAATGGAGACAACAAAAGGACCTGGCTGGACGAACAAAGCTGAAGAAGCTGTCCAAAGGATCAATAGGAAATTAGGCAAGTTACCAACGTTGGCCATCCTAAAAGAAGGATCAGATCTAATGTTATGTCTACAGCAAAGAAACAAGACAATAAGCTATGTGCTATTAGTAGAGAGGAAAGGAACCTAGATACATGTTTCCTATGTAAGTCGACCGCTGCAAGGAATGGAAATATGCTACACCCCAACAGAAAAAAGGGTGCAAGCACAAATTCATACAGCAAGATCCCTGATAACAGTCTTTAGAAAGCATAAGGTTAAAGTGGTAACCGATGGACCAAAGGAAGAAACACTAAAGCTTTCTGGAAGAGAAGGACGATTGGGAAAATGGGCTACTGAGATACGTACATACGACATCTCATACGTCCAAAGAAAGGAGGTTGAAGGGCCAGTGATAAGGAAGTTTTTTGGTCAAGGAGAGCAAGTAGAAAATATACCAAATGCAAACGAAGGGGGAAAGCTTAACCTAAGCAAGAAACTCCACACAAAATCAACTTTGACGCCAAGGGCCTGAAGATTATACCTAGGCAAAGAAGCAATTGAAGAAGTTTCGGGCATCGAGATTATCATGGTCAGCCCCAAAGAAAAGATGTATTCGTATGCCATCCGGTTGAAGTTTAAAGCATCCAGCTATGCCATGGATTGTGAAGCACTATTGGCAAGACTAGCTGCCTTTGCTAATCAAGGTATGAAGGACTTGCATGTCTTCATTGATTCATTAACATTGGTTGGTCAGGTAGAAGACAACCATATGCCAGCAACAGAACATGAGAGAATGTACAAAAAAGGAAATTATGGATGCAACGGTCCCATTCCACAGGTTCTGAATCACATATCTCCTAAAAATCTTAAACCTAAAAGCATAAGTGTTAACAGGGTTGAGAACTATAAACCTGGAATACCTCAAACAGGAAGTATCGGTAGGTATCAAAACAAGACCATCAATAGAAGAAACAAGCAACAGCAAGAAAGGGAAAACAACAAACAATGCACTAGGAACAAAACCAAAATGCAACTGTAAAGCTAGTGAGAGTAACTAAATGGACTTGTAATCGTAGCATATGTCTAATAGCACTATGTAACCCATCCAAGGTAGCCATTTTCAAAGTGTTAGCTCACCTCGGATGGCCCTTCTATTTTTATATTTAAGTATTTGATCTTTACCTTAGCATGATAATGTCAAATTATGTTGGATAACTAACAATGATGCAAACACGAAGCATGGTAAGCTCCAGATGGCTCGCTACCTTCGGATATTAGTAAAGGAACACACTTACCCCATAAACACGAAATACATATGGGAAGGCAAAGTTAAAACATAAAAACTTTAACATAAGGCCGAAGAAGGAGACACGTTGATCCCTCTATCCGAGCAAGGGACTCCGATGAACAACAAAGTCGTAGAGAGAACATATAACAACAAGGGAGGAAGGAAACACAAGAAACTTGTAATATATACGAACATAGCTAATAAACATTTGCTCTGGTATATGAGGTGGTTTGGATGTAATCGTCTGGACCATACAAAAAACATATAGCAGGAGCAAACATAAGGCGTTTTGGGGCATAAACCAATGCTAAAGTGCTAGATACGAACGTATAAACATTATAAACAAGCTATGAGAAACAAACCAGCGTACCAAAGAATAGATTATATTAAAAGGAAAATTATATTACAAAGTACCAATTACAAGCTGAACAAAGGCGGCAATACAATCATCCGAACATAGTCGGTGGTTACACAAAGAAAGTAAAACAATACTTAACGAGCTAGTAACCAGGCAAGTTCAAGGGTTGGGCATAATAGCATGATGTTTGCTTCGGAAAGCAATATACAACCCATTAAACTTACAAAGGCTTGACCAGCTATACTAAAGGTCATAGGGGGAAGCCATTCGGCTTAGGGCGGGTGGCATGACTCAGGATCCACTGGATGGACAGCAACACATCTACAGCCGGTTTGCCCTAATCTCAGAGAAACAAGTGTTCTTTGGCATACCACGCGCCCCTCCCCTAATAAAAAATGGACTTATAAAAAAAGAGAAGAAAAAGGGAAAGGAAAAACTAATTCTAAACTCCGAAGGAGTTAATAACAGCCTGTTCGCCAGCAACAAAAGAGGGAATCAAAACATCACATTTCCCATCAACAGAAAGGGCCACCACAAAATTAGTAGGGCTAGAGGAAACACGCTCCGACTCTAACGCCACCACTTCAATGACATCATCCAAAATACAAGAAACCCCCTGCACAAAGACACCTCCAGACTTGGAAGGAACAACACTATCAGCCATCTCAAGGTCCGACCCATAAACTGTAGCATACACTTGCTCCTCATTCTGCTCTGAAGCAACACCAGAGGAGGCAGGGACAACATTAATAGACAGCTCCAAGGATTTGGAAACAGGTGTTACAGTCAACTCCTTTGCAATAGGAGGAGAAGCACGAGTATCCCTTGGAGTGGGGACGTTGGCTGGACGAGCCAATTTCTCAGGTTCAAGCTAAAGGATAATTGATAAAGGTTCAGTTGCACGCTCAGAAATCTTGTTAAGAAAGGCATAGTTAGTTTGAGCAACAAGGGGGAGGCTTCAGCAAGCCTATCCTGTGCACCAGGTATGAAATTAACCATCTTCTTCAGCACAGCAGCAAACTCATCCTTAGTCCGATGCATACTCAACCCACGCTCAAATCCAGTAGTGCCTATCCTGGACCAACACTGATAGCCAAAGACAAGAGTTCACCTTGAACTCTATTAAACTCATCCAAAGCAAGAAACTTCCAAAACAAACCCTAAAATTAGCCCCAGAAGAAGGAAGAAAAATCTAGAGGAGTAGCCTTTAACCATAGAATCTCCTCACCCCTTTTAGCTTCAAGAATAATATGTTGATTAAGAGCGGCGGAAAGACGAGCAACCTCAGAATGCAAATTATCCAGACTTTTAGTAAGGGACTTAATCTTTTTCTTCCTCTCCTTCCCCTTGTCCTTGGACTTGGCAAAAGAAGCATCAGAGGTAGCAAGCTTATTATTAATCCAGAAACCTACTTCTTCAAGGTAGATACTTGAAGTTCCAACCTAGTCAAGCTAGCAACCTTCTCCTCATAACCCTTCAGCATGGAATCTATTGATAATATGTACTCATGATGAGATTGATTCAGCCCACGATAGCAAGCAAGAAGCTCACCACCGTGCGACATCATCATACAATGTGTTGAGTTAAATTTATGTGGGTTGCTTAAGCTTAATAAAAGTGACCTCAGCGGTAATAAAGATCGAGTTCAGCTTGGTTCCTCCAAAGCATAGTCCTTTGTCTCCTAACTAAAAATAAGAAAGAACACTGTTAGCTCGCCCCGGGGTGTGAGTCCAGGACCAACTCTGACGTGAGAGTAGGTACAATGATTATGAGATAAATACGGAGAATGTAAAGTATGGTCCGGAGAGGTGTTGTGGGTCTTTTCTCGAAGAAATGAGCTCTCTTTTATACCAGTTAGGATTCGCTACAAGACATAACCGTGGGGCTCTCTCTTGGTATCACTTGTCAGGTATGTGTCCTTTCAAGGATAGTGGTGCTTCACAAGGACTATACATTTGTCTGATGGTCCTTTGATACCATTGCATTAAGAAGGAGCTACTAACTCCGGACCTGATATGTCCTTCGACATACCAGCTTCTCCGAAATTCTAGTCGTGACTCCGGACCTGATTTGTCCTTCGACAAGTCAGCATCTCTGGAGCATTTGTTTAGTTTAGCCCGTGTTAGTTTGGCAGAAGCATCTAAGCCAGTTTTATCCTTCAGATGTTTCGTGGGAGACTATGCCTCATCATGTCCCCCCAGTCTAGTATCTGCCAAGCTAGCTTGTCAGTGCTAGACTTCAATGTGCCTTATGTTATTAATGTTTCTGCTTTTGCGAATGTGGCTTGTTTTTTGTCCACATATTTTCTTTGCAACGTGTCATGTGATAACCTTTTAACCGTCGTGCCATTTCCTTCTTTCCTTATAACTAGTAGCCTTCTTTTTACTTTTCGATTTATCTTTGCTATAGTAAAAACACACTGTTTCTAGAGCTATCACTTTTGTTTTCTGTCGCTGCTTACTTTGCTCTGGACTTTTCCCTTTCCTAGGTACCTCTTTTTTTCCTTCTTACTTTTTCAATTATGGCTAAAAAGGATATGGATCTGTACCATTCTCGACTCACCCAAGATGATCTGAATGATTTAATCATTAAATATAGGATACCCTGCGGTCTTCACCTTCGGCTGCCCTCTAAAGAATTTGTGATGTCCGAGCTTCTAGGTAATGCCATTGGTATTTATCATCAGATGTTTGATTTTTCTGGTGTTCAAATTCCTTTTTCATAGTTCCTTCTGGATCTCATCAAACATTACAGGGTTTACTTCTCTCAGTTGGGTCCTTTTGGTCTTAATAAGGTCATTACCTTTGAGGTGTTGTATTGGTCTTTGCAGATAGAGCCGACGTTGACCTTGTTTAGGGTTTTCCAGACTTTGTGCAAACAAGGTGATTGGTTTTCATTTGCCAAGCGTCGTGCCCCTTCTCCGGTCTGTATTGATAACAACCATTCTTGCATGAAGCATTGGAAGAGTGGCTTCTTTTTTATTGATCGACGGGCTATTCTGGATGCTATGGTTTGGAGAAATCCGGACGCAGCTATTGATGATCCAAGACCCGTTGCTGGTTCTTTTAACATGGCTAATGTGTGCCGTCTAAGCGCTCATGTTGTAAAGCTAAGGGATATGCCTAAGGGTGTGTTAGTTTTATCTGGGTTGAGTCAAGTTTGGAAGAGTCGTATCTGTGATCCGGTGCTTTAGGGTGCTGATGGAAATGGTACGGGGGTGGGTTAAACTGTTTGTGTTTTATCTTTTGGCTTCTGTTGCTTGCATTTATTGTTGTTTTTCTTTTTTGCAGTTATGGGTATTCATGATTTTATCTGTCTTCCTGAGTGGACCGGTGCTAAGGTCTAGGAGGAGCCCCATTTGGATGTTAGGCCAACCCTTCAAAGGCTTCCCTTTTATTGCACTCCTTCTGCTGCGGCCGATGCTGTTATTCCTGAACCTGCTCCAGAGGATCTTGTTGTTGGTACCCCTAGTTCTAAGATTATTGCTAAGGCTGAAGCTTCTCAGAAGTGAAAGGACTCTACTTCTGGTACTGCTTCAAGCCGTGTTGCTAAGCGTACTAGGTCTGCCTTGGCTCAATCATCCGGTAGTACTACTCGGTCTAATTTGTTTATAGGTGACTTTGATGATGAGAGTGATTGATTCGTCAGATAGTACACACTTATATAGCAACCCTAATACAGATCCTGACCGAATGCCCTTGACCAAGGCAAAAGGTCAAATTCCACAAAAGGATAAAATACACAAGTAAGAATCAATTATAAAAAGATTCCGGAAGAGATATTCCCGGGTCGTATGTCCCAACGAGGCTGCAATTGAAAGTAATCCTGGTTTGATGAGAAATTGAATGATGAAGAATATATGATGGAAACACTGATATAATTACAACTAAAATTAATTAAATAAAACCTAATTTAATCTACGGGAAACAGATATAGGAAATGGGGATCTTAAAAACTACGGGAAACAAAATTAGTTATAGGGAAATCCTAAAATTAAATCTATACTAAAATACGGGGAACAGAATCAGGTATCGGGAAACCTAAATACTAAAAATTAAGAAAATAAATGCTAAATTAAATTAAAAATCAAAATTAAATTCTAATTAACTTAATTTGAAAAATAAAGAAAACTAGAACTAAAACGGAGGTCGTTTGAATGTAAAACGAAAAGAAACGGTAAAACGCACCCGGTAAAACGGGTCTAAGACTGAAATTTAAGAAAAATTAAGCCTATACTAAATTTTATATTTTTCCTAGACACTAAATGACAAAAGAAAATTTTATAAAAAAGAAAAATATTTTTTTATTAATTTTTGGATTTTTTATGAATTTTTAAAGATTAAAAACTAATTAAAACTAAGAAAATAGAAAAAGACAAAAAATAAAAGTTATAAAAATTCTGAAAAAAATAAAATTAAATAAAGAAAAAATTAACAATTCTAAAAATATAAAAATGCCCAAATTTTACTGTTTAAATTAAAAGTAATTAAACTAATTAGATTTTAACCTAAATTATATTAATTAAATTAAATAAACTAACTAAAGTTAACTATAGGGACTAACAGTGAAAAGACATAAGGAGTAACGAGGTAACTAAATACTAACCTTAGCTACTAACAGTGTTAACAATAAAAAGGGAAATTTACACTAATGGTCCCTGAGTTGGACCCCGATTACAAAGTAGGTCCTAAGTGCTTATTATCAAAAAGCCAAAGAAGCAAAGTTGTAAAGGGGAACTAGGAGAACATTTTTCATAAAAGGTGCATAAGCTGAAGGGGTCTAAATAAGCCAGAAACATGAGCTTTTTGGGCTGACAGAATGTTAATAAGCTTAAAAGCTTATTGGCTTTTTCTTTGAGCTAAAAAGCTCAAGATAAGCTGAAAATGAATCTAACTAACTATACTAAGCTGAGGCTACCTATATTAACTAAGCTTAATACCAATAAGCCCTAAAGTAAGCTGGAATCAAGATAAGCTATGTTAACAGCTTATTATAAAAACAGAAAAATGGGGACTTTAAGCCTATAATAAGCTATACTAGAGGAGGAGTTAAGCTACAAAACTATGGGGAATTAAAGGGAAACTAATAAGCTACAATAAAAGCTAAAAGAAACTAGGGGTTCTATGGATAAATAAGCTGGAATATGATGCTGAATTAAGGTGTCTAGCACCAGGGGAAATGCAACAGTGGCCTAGGGGTACTTTTGGGCTTATGAAAATAAGCTCTTATGAGCTTTTTAGCCAAAACCAACCACAAACAGAATTAAAGGGGCCATAATTGAGCTTATTTTCAGAATTTGAGCTAATAAGGACAACTTAAACATGCTGATATTTATACTTGAAATTGGCTGTTTTAAAGAAAAATGGCAACAACACACTTGACTTATATTTGGTAATTCTAAAATCACAGAGCAAAGGGGTCTTTTCTTTGGGCTAACTACAACTAAATTAAGCACAAAAAATAATGCTTAAGCTGTTTAAACAGCTTAAGCTTGTTTAACACAAGGTGGCTTTGGTAAATTTTGACAGAAAGGTCAAAGGGTCATGAAAACTTATTTTTGAACTAAAAACTATGATTAAATTAGCTTAAATGAGCCCACACACTCAGCCAAGAGTGGCTGAGTGCATTTGACCCATAACAAACCCCAAATGACCCATTTTAAGGTCAATACCAAACACCCCTTTAATTTTATAAAAAACGTTTTTTACTGATTTTTAGTTAAGGGATTTTTTATCTTTTTTAGTGAAATGAAAGCTGAGATAACATATAATAAGTGAAGTTTGATTACTTTTAACACTTTTTAAAACAACTTAAACAGATATAATCAACTAACATTAAACTTTAAATTTCAAATATTAAAATAACAAGAAAGTCTTTAACTTTTATTAAAACTGAATGACTTACAGCATAAAACTTTTAAATGAACTGTATTACACTTTAAATGCTTAAAAGAAAGACTTGGAATTAAAATTAAGCTAAAAACATAAAAAAATGGTGTTTGTCTTCGGCTTGGTCTTCTCTCTTTTATAGCAGTCCAAATGACTTGGGCTGTGTTTGTTGTGAGAGTAGAAAGTAATCCAAGCAATCCTAGCCCTCCATTATTCTTGTACACCATCTCACCATTGAAGGTTTTCGGGTTTTTGTGTATGTTGAACTGGAAAGGGATATAGGGGTATTGGGGAGGTGGGAATGGGTAGGGGTGAGCTGTGATGGTACTTGGGATAGTGGTTTGGGAGTGAAACCGTGGGAAAGGGGTGGTATGGTTTTGGCGGGTAATGGTTACAGTACGGGGTGGGTTGCAGGGTTTAAAAGGGAAGTTTGGGGAAGAGGCAAAAATGGCCCCTCACCTTTCTTACTCTTTTCATTTCATTTAAGCCCAAAATTCAGTTATAAACCAAGTTTGGAAAGTGACGGTTTTGGTCCCTGCGTTTTATAACTAAAAGAAATAAAAGGGGTTTTGGCAAATTGCAAAAATGGTCCCTGCTGTTTTATAACTAAAAGGGTAAAAGGATTTTGGGAAAATTGCAAAACCAGCCCTTGTGTTTGTTTAAACCATTTTCCTTATTAAAACAACTTTCAAAATTGGCAATTTTAGCCCCTAAAGTTTTATAAAAAAGGATTTTGGGCTTTTGTTGGGCTTGGGTTTGTGTATTGGGCCCAATTGGGTGTGTGGGCTTGTATTGGGCCCAATTGAGTGTGTCTGGGCCCAATAAGGTTTAGGCTTATGTTATTGGGCTTTTTAAGGCCCAATAAGGTACAGGTTTGGTTATTGGGCTTTTTCAAGCCCAATAAGGTTATGGGCTGTAATATTGGGGCTAGGATTGGGCCTCTCACAAGTCTTCACACGTCTTTGTCAAAATGATCACAATGGCTGTTGAATTTGTAATTGATTGAGGGCCCATTTGGTCTTCACAGTCTTCATAAATATACTATTGGGCTTTCCCGGCCCATCAGATGGGTTAAGATTGCATCCAATAGTATTCTTCAGTTCCGGCTCCGGTTTGACTGCTGATTCTTCAGTATTGACTCTGACTTTGTCATTTTTGGACTTTGGCCTTGATTTTGCACAGTCTTTTCCATTCCATGCTCAGTTTTGTCATTTTGGCTTGGTTTTCTGTCTTTTTGATGATATCCACTTCCTGCACAATACAAATGCAAAACAAACATATATTTGGCAGTTTTTGTCTGTTTTTGGTCATTTAAGCTCGTTTTTAGAGGTAAAAGATATGTGTAATTAAGCACTTATCAGTGATGGCGATGATGATGCTTGCGTTGCTATTCTGTTGGTTACCCCTCTTCGTTCTGCTGCTATGATCCCTCCTTCAGGGAACTAGGGTCGAAGCTCTGCTGCTCCTGTTGTTGAAGGCTCTAACACCCGAGGTAATTGTTTTTGATTTCTAAATTTTTCTTCCCTGTCTTCTTTCTTTGTCATATTGTGTTTTTATTTTGCATATTATCAGGGTAAGGGCATTATGGTTGATGATGTTGTTGCACCCTCTGGTGGTGTAAGCCGACCGAGATCATCCTCCGGACCTGTTTCCTCATTTAGGGATGTTTTCGTTGATGCTATTCATACGGAATTCTTCCCCTTTTTTGATGGTCCTTATTATGCCACTTATCCTGAGGATGGTGTTGCTAGGAACTGTGAGTTTACTCAGGAGGAGTAGGATGCTCCATTTAGACCTACTTTTGGAGTTTTAACGAAGGAGGTTTTTAAGGATCCTGCTGTTTGCAAGACTATTGTTGATCAGTTTCCCACACCAGGAGAGATGGTCCGTGTTGAGAGTTTGTCTGATGATTAATTGACTGTAAAGATGAGTGTGTTGCATTGTATGATGATGTCACATGGTGGTAAGCTTCTTGCTTGCTATCGTGGGCTGAATCAATCTCATCACGAGTACGTGTTATCAACATATTCCAGCCTCAAGGGTTATGAGGAGAAGGTTGCTACCTTGACTGGGTTGGAACTTCAAGTGTCTACCTTGAAGAAGCAGGTTTCTGGACTTAATGATAAGCTTGCTACCTTTGATGCTTCTTTTTCCAAGTCCAAGGCCAAGGGGAAGGAGAAGAAGATAAAGATTAAGTCCCTTACTAAAAGTCTGGATAATTTGCATCTGAGGTGGCTCGTCTTTCGGCCGCTCTTAATCAAGCTACTATTCTTGAAGCTAAAAGGGACGAGGAGATTCTGCGGTTGAAGGCTACTCCTTTGGAATTTTCTTCCTTCATCCAGGGCCAATTCCAGGGTTTGGTCCGGAAGTTTCTTGCTTCGGATGAGTTTAGTAGAGTTCAAGGTGAACTCTTGTCTTTGGGTGCCAATGCTGGATTTGAGCATGGGTTGAGTATTGATTCGAGCCAAATAGTCTATATTTAATTAAATATATATCCTAAATATCTCAAATTAATTATAGTATAGAGAGTTTCCCGTTTAATATAAAATTGCTTGAGGACAAACAATAGTATATTTCCTGAGTGTCGTATCCCGACGAGAAGTGAATTTGAATTTCACAAAAGTATTTTGTTTGATGTTCGAATATTAAGTACTTTTGTTTTTGATTTCTAATTCTAAAAACCCAAAGGGAAGCAAGAAAAAAAAAATAAGTAAACAATTAAGGCAACTAATGAAAAACGTTAACGGGAATTTAAAAACGTGATATTTAAGCAAGTAAATCAATATTTAACCCTAAAAATGTTTTTTCATTTTTTATAAATCCTAAATGACTAAAAATAATTTTTAAAAAAAGAATTATATTTTTTTGATTTTTGTTTTATATAATATGAATTAAAAACAGTTTTAACCTAAAAAATGCATAAAAATAGTAAACTAAATTATAAAAATCTGAAAAAAAATCTTGAAAAGTACTTTGAACAAATCTAAACTTAAGAAAAATAAAACCGGAAAATAAGTTGAAACAAATAAGCAGTTATAAAGCAAATAAGCAAATAAGCTTTAAACCTAAAAAGACTATAACAATTAAATTGCACAAAGAAAGAAATGAAAAAGACCCTAGGGCAGTTGGTTAAGTTTTATGTATGTGAGGTGTTGAGTGTGAAAGGGAGAGGTCACAGGTTCGACCCTTGTGACCTTTCTTTTTGATAATTTTTTTTTTAATTTTCTTTTTGAAAAAGCTCAAGTTAAGACTAAAATAAGCAACTTTACTAAAACAACTTTTAACAACACTTAAAATTAAGCAAAAGAAATGCTATAAAAATATGACAGATTTGATTGATAAAAATTTAAGAAACTTAAAGCTAATTTGTTTTGATTTTGAAGACTAAATAAGCTAAAGGCTAAACTAAATAAGCTAAACAGACTTAACCCTAGACCTTATTAGAACTTAAAACTAGAAAAGAGCTAACTAAATAAGCTGAGAAAGCACCAAAAACATTAAGACAACTAGACTCTAAAACAGGACCTAAAGGGCTTTTTGACAGATTTTTAAGCTAAGGTTAAAGCTAAATAAGCCAAAAGCTAAATAACCTAAAACAAATAAAGACCTCTACTCACAAATAAGTTGGAACTAAGCACATTGGCAAAATGAATAAGCTAGAAAAGCAAAGTGAAAATGACAGATGAACTACTATACTTTTTTTTGCTTTTTTAGATTAATGAGAGATTTAAAACTTAATTTAAGACTCAATAAGCTAAGAAAAGGCTAATAAGCTGAAAACTAACAATTACCAAGACATAATAAGCAAATGTGAAAAAGATTTAACCACCAAGTTGAGCTGAAAAGCTCTAAAAAACTAAAATGAAAACTGACTTAATACTAGCAGATTTAAAGGTAACTAGACCAACTTTGAGCTTAATTTTAAGACCTAATAAGCACTTGAAATAAGATTGAGACTGAAAACAGATAAACATTAACATCCAAAGATCATATAAAAACAAGAATTAAGGAAATTGGTTAAGAAATAAGCTAGAAAAAGGCAATGAGAAAAAGCTGTTTTAACTATGCTATTTTTTTAGGACCAATCTTTAGCTTATTCAAGTTCTATAAGCACTTAGGGAAATTGGTCAGGACACAAAAACAAATGAAGTTAGTTTAGCGTCCTAAAGACAATAAAAACAGGAATTAAGAAGATTGAATATTGAAATAATTAAAAAACAGAGATGAGAAAAAAATTGTGATAGATACTATTATGTTTTGGCCTTTTTGGGTTTATTTTTTTAAGGAAAATAAAGCTATTGCACCGAACCTCGACACACGCCTCGCGCTCGCTCTTTAAGCTACTAAATGATGACAAATTATGAAACTAAGCTTAAACAGATTAAGCTTGAACCCTAATGAGCTTATGCTATTAATTTTAGACCATAAATCAAGCTTAATCTAACCTAATTTTGCTTTTGAAAACTGGACTTTGAACTTTTAAGAACCTATGACAGATATGACTTAAATTTGAATGAAAAATGTTTACTTAACCCAAGCTCATTCTACTGCATTGATGACTTAAAACTAACATGAAATTGACACAAAACAACACCTAATCAAAATCTAAGCAAATAAGCTATAAAATGAAACTGCTAATTTCACAGATTCAAACTATGGACAGATTAAACCTTAACTTTGATTTTTAAACTTTAAAAACTGAATTAAACTAAATTTTAGACTAGATTTAAGTTTTTAAAACTAATTTAAGTGCCAAAAGAGACTAGGCAGTACTAACATATGTTAAGACTGCTAGTGCCAAACACCCCTTTAAAATCTGATTTCCCATTTTTAAACTACAAAAGATTGAATTAAGCTAAGATTTGTAAAAACAAATTATGTATGAGGTAAATGAAGAAAAAATAAGCATAAACTAATTACTATTAAGCACAAATAAGCAGTATAATAAGCTGAACAAATTTAAGCTAAAATAAGGTAGTTTTAATGAAAAACTAAGACAAATTAGATCTAGTCAAAAAGTAAACAACAATAAGTAAAGATAAGCTATATTAAGCAGGATTAAGAAATAGTAAGCAGTAATAAGCAAAAGAGATAAGCTACAACAGTTTTGTTGGGAATTATATTTGAGTTGATAAGACAAAACAAGAATAAAACAAGAAGGACTTAAAGGAAAAGGACCTAAATCGACAATAAGATATTCTTCAAGCTGGTGGAGTATATTCTACAAAAGATGGAAGATATCAGAAGATACTAAAAGATATGCTCAAGAAGAATAAATATAAAGATTAAAAGATTTAGTTTCCTTATTGTATTTATTATCTTCCTTTGTAAGTCATGATCTCTCCCTATATAAAGAGATCATAGACATAGGTTTTAGATATCCAGAAAAGTGTGTGTACACAAAGTGTTAGAGATGTAGACGTCTAGTATAGAGTTGGTGTAGCCTCAAGGTAATCAAGGTTTTCCTTGATCCCTGTTACAGTTCATTAATGTAACCGTATTATCTTGATCAAATAATATTGGGGCTATGGTGAATGTTTGGTGAAACCTTGTTATGATAATATTGATTCTATGTTTGAATATTCCTCCTATGTTATCATTATCCTAGATTAGATCTAAACAATCTAGAGCTACAACGATCTTATAAGTTTTCACAATAATCTTTGAATCAAAGAAATAAATCTAGAGAAATAATTTTTATTTCTCTACATTTAAGCTCATAGTTTTGAAATTCATATTTCTCACCACAAGCTAATTCATTATTTTCATGTCCAAGAATCCTAGATTCTAGTGACTCTAAGGCTATTTCATAACCCTGAATTTCTAGTTTGGCTCTGTTATGTTTTTCTCTTTCACTATCAAAGTTCTTTTGAAGAGTTTTAAAAGATTCAAGACATTGTTTAGAATAGTTTTGTACCTTATTGTCAGAAGAACTTGATGATCTTGAAGAGGAGATGGCCATCTTACAGGTTTGATTGTAGATCTGCTTCAAACAATAGTGTTCTTCTTATTAAGAGTTTCCACACAAGCTCTGATGATTTGCAACTTGTAGATCCTTGGTAGTTTAAGGGAAAGTTTCATTTGTATATTAACTTCAGGGGAAGTTCGTGCTTATTTGGTTTTGTCATTATCAACTAGGGGAAGATTGTTGGGAATTAAATTTGATTTGATAAGAGAAAACAAGAATGAAACAAGAAGGACTTAAAAGAAAAGGACCTAAATCGACAATAAGAGATTCTTCAAGCTGGTGAAGTATATTCTACAAAAGATGGAAGATATCAGAAGATACTAAAAGATATGCTCAAGAAGAATAAAGATAAAGATTAAAAAATTTAGTTTCCTTATTGTATTTATTATCTTCCTTTGTAAGTCATGATCTCTCCCTATATAAAGAGATCATAGACATAGGTTTTAGATATCCAGAAAAGTGTGTGTACACAAAGTGTTAGAGATGTAGACGTCTAGTATAGAGTTGGTGTAGCCTCAAGGTAATCAAGGTTTTCCTTGATCCCTGTTACAGTTCATTGATGTAATCGTATTATCTTGATCAAATAATATTAGGGTTGTGGTGAATGTTTGGTAAAACCTTGTTATGATAATATTGATTCTATGTTTGAATATTCTGCCTATGTTATCATTATCCTAGATTTGATCTAAACAATCTAGAGCTACAACGATCTTATAGGTTTTCACATATGTGATTGATGATGAAGAGACATTGATTTTGGAAGAAGAGAATCGATCAAATATGCTTGATAAACAAAATGATCCAATTTCACTAAAACAGGAAATTAATATTTCTCCAATTGATTATTCAAAGATGAATAAAATAAAAGAAGATTTTGGTAAACGTTTTGTCACTTAAAAGGAATTGTCTGCAGAACAAGCTTTTTGGTTAAAACATTCAAACTATAATCCTGACACATCTGTTAAGTCACATACACCTGTTATAATTGAAGCTCCTAGTGAACTTTCTAACATAAGTTTGGTAAATGAAAGTCTTAAAAAGCTAAAATATCAACTCGCCAGTTTTGATAACGTCGTGATAAAGAGAACCACATCTAATGCTATAATGGTAGGTGCGTGGGGTTTTGAACATACAAAAGCTTGTTTTGTAACAGAAATAATTCTATTTTTAAAAGTTTTAAAAGATACATTTAATGTGTTTGATAAAACTCTTTTAGATGAAATTACTGAAGTTCAAACTATGTTTAACCAAATGGAAGCGGCTGTTGCTCAGTGTTCTGTATATAAAAACGCTTTTGAAATTCAAATCAAACAGCTTAGCATTGATATGATCAACTCCTGAAACAAATCGTGTCTCAAGAAATTGTGCATATTGATGTGAATTCTGTGGATATTCTTGATGTGAAAAAGTCATGTGTGAAAGAATGCAATAAGTGTCTGGAACTTAAGACTGAGCTTCTCAGAAAGAAAGATTTGATTGAAAAAGATGTTTACGATACACTTTTGAAAAGTTATTCAACACTTGAAAAACATTGCATTTCTTTGGAATTAACAACTCAACTCAATCAAGAAATTTTTCAAAAGGACAATTTTCGTGAAAACCAAAATGTTCCTACATTTAATCAATTATTTGAAATAAATGAACTGAAAGCTCAGTCACATGAAAAGGACACAGTCATAAGAAAGTTGAAGGATAGGATTAAATCATTGAGTGGAAAAGATAATGTGGAAAATGTAAAGAAAGACATTGATGAGATTGAAAAGATAAACATTGAGTTGGAGCATAGTTGGCAAAATTACTTTCTGAAAATGAAAATTTAAGAAAAGAACGAGAGCATTTGAAATCAATTTACAAAGACCAATTTGACTCAATTAGAAAGACACATGTTAAATCTAAAGAACATTGTGACTCTTTAATTGCTCAAATCAATGCAAAGTCTGTTGAAAATTCGAATTTAATTGCTCAACTTCAAGAAAAAGTTTTTGCTATTGCAGCATTGAAAAATGAATTAAGGAAACTTAAAGGGAAAAATGTTGTCGATACTGCTGTTTCAAAATCTAGTGCCATTATTGCTCCAGGAATGTTCAAGTTAGACATAGAACCTATTTCTCATAGACTTAAGAACAATAGGGATGCCCATGAGGTTTATCTTCGGAAGACTATAGAAAATACTGACATCCTTCGTAGATTTGTAGAATGCACTAGAAAACAAAATCCTAGTGAACCTTTATTAGAATCTGTTTGCATGTTTACAAAACACGTTTAGGAATTGTTAGTCTATGTCTTTAAGACATGCCCTAGTTTAACGAAACCTTGCGAGAAATTAGTTGCTGTCACACCAATGAAAAAGGACAAAAAAGTTAGGTTTGTTAAACCTGTCACATCTTTAAGCAACATTCCTAAGAAGACGGATTCTTTCAAAACAAAAGATTCTAACAAGCCTTTGTTGACTTCTACAGGAGTAAAACCTACTACTAGCGCTAGCGGATAAAATCCTTCAGGCAATACAAAGAACAATAGGATCACGCGACCACCAAGTATCAATCAGAAGAATAAAGTAGAAGAACACCCTAAGAAAGTTAAATCTAATTTGAATAAGATGAATTCTGTTTTTGAACCTATTAGTAATGTACATGTTAAGCGTTCTATAAGAAATGCTCGGTTTGAATCTATTTGTGCTATCTGTAACAAATGTTTGTTTGATGCCAATCATGATATGTGTGTTATTGATTATGTGAATGATGTGAATGTGCATTCTAAACCTAAATCTAAAAGAAATAAAATGAGAAAACTATGAAAACCTACGAGAAAGGTGTTTAATGAAATTGGATATAGTTGGAAACCTACATGTAGGACCTTTATTATAGTCGGAAATAAGTGCCCTTTAACTAGGATCACCACCACTAAAGAAGTGCCTCTTAAGGAAACCACTATAACACCAATAATCACGCAATCCCCATCACTTATTGATTGCAGGTTTTCCAATTTGTTCTGTGGTATTTGGACTCCGGATGCTCCAAGCATATGACCGGAAATTGCTCTCAACTTCGTCAATAAATTTTTGGGTACCATCAGATTTGGGAATGATCATATTGTTAAGATAATAGGCTATAGAGACTATCAAATGGGAAATGTTACAATCTCTCAGGTTTATTATGTGGAAGGGTTAGGTCATAACTTATTCTCTGTGGGTCAATTTTTTGATTTCGATCTCAAAGTAAGTTTTCGCAAACACACCTATTTCATTTGTGACTTAGACGGTGTTGATCTACTCAAGGGATCTAGGGGTTCAAATTTATACACTTTATGTAACACCCCCAAAAATCACTTACAACGCAGCGGAATACCAAATGGGGTGTTACTTCGTAATACACAGCAATAGATACAAGAGAACGACCTCTAGGTGTCGTTTGAATAATAACATTTGTTGATTCAATAAAAATCTGAATTTAATAATACATTTGTCCCATAATTTGCATCACAATGAAAAGCTTGAATGTAAAGACTCCAATGCACATCAAATAGTCCGAGCATCTAATTCACCTGAGAAAAACATGCTTAAAAGTGTCAACATTAAAGTTGGTGAGTTCATAGATTAGTTTAAATATAAATGTAATCCACTGTATATCACAGTACTATGTAAAAATCCCAAAGATTTATAAAGAATGCATAACACATTTTATGTCACCATAAGTACCAAATCTTATCCCAAAGATTTTATAAAGAATGCATGACAGATGTAATGTCACCAAAATGTTCCAAGTATGTATGTGTCGGGGGGCCCTGTAGTCCCCAACAATGATCCGACATGTTATAACGTTCGTTTACCTGGTGATAGCTAATCACCCGAACGGGGGTTGTCAATCCCGAATAGATCTATAATGTTCGTTTACCAAGTGATCGCTAATCACCCGAACAGGGATCCACATCCGAATAGATCTATTTCATAACATTCGCGCTCACCCTCCAAGTGATTTACAGTTCATGACGCTGTGACGTAGACTTGTATGTACCCTAATTTGGGCAGGGATACAAATAATGCGTATATATACTCCCGTTACCGGTGTCCCCTCCAAGAACACCCGGGCAGTAATGTAATGCGTATATACTCCCGTTACCGGTGTCCCCTCCAAGAACACCCGGGCAGTAATGTAAAAATATGTACTCCCGTTACCGGTGTCCCCTCCAAGAACACCCGAGCAGTAGTTTTATTGCTACATTTCAATTAGCTAAGCTAATCCGAAATTATTTCAAATGTAAAGTATGCATTTGTGACCAAAAATGAAGTCAAATAATGTATCCCATAGCGAACTATGCAAATAAGTATGTAAACCAATTCGTAAACAATCCTGTAAATGCATTTGTAAACAAGCATGTTCTCACCCCGAATATATGTGAAACCAGTAAAACATGGGGCTATAAACTCACAAAATCCTTTAAAAACAATCACATTGTTATAAGATAACCAAATATAAGATTTTGTAGACAAGCATGTATCCCCCTCGCGGGTTTAAACATTCAAAATATTGAAAAGCGAGGCTATGAACTCACCTTGATTAAAGACCCACGATCATTAATCCAATAAATCACAACTGAATCTGCAAAAACTATCTCGACCACGACCTATAATTATGTCGATCGATTATAATACACGAACTAAAATTACGTCAACATGACGTACATCGTAACGATAAACTCTTACATATTTTTATATTAATGCATCATATATACAGAGATCGAGAAATCCACTTGCGCGTCTTTAAACCTTAACCCTTAGTATATTTTATGAATATATACTATTTTCCGTCCAATCCTAACTTATCTCAATTTCTAAAGCCGATAAGCCTCGCGGCAAAGTAAAATGCCATTACGAACAACTTTCGTGTTTCGCCGAAAGGCTGAAACGGGCTCGAAAGTGCTCAAATCGTTTAATCAATAGATCTGTCATTTTTAATATTTATTAAAAATAACCTATTTTATAACTAAAGTGTATATTCTGATTTCGATACAGTTTCTTCGTTATTGGGAGTTAGAAGTCCCGTTTTATGTCAAAACGTCCGTCAAAATATAATTTGTTATATTTTGTAAATCAAAATATAATTTATCAACATCTCGATTCCCGAATCTTATGTTTCGATTTTTGATATTTATTATTCGGTATAAAAGGCACTAAAGTCCATTTTTAGTCCAATTCTCGTCTCAAATATGTCCAATATCACTTATACATTAATATCAGTCTCGTTTTAATATTTATTCATGTTTTACTAGACCGCGCAATTTATAATATTTTTCATCACATCTAATCAATTTATAATATAACGAAATTATTGAATACTTTTAAACTAAACGCACCCTTTTTCGGTGTCAACACAATCACTCGCACCTCACCTTTTCGATGTCACAATACCAAACGCACCCTTGTGCGTGGCTGTTAAGCCAAACGCACCCTAATTTTTGGTAAACCCAAATCCAAACGCACCCTAGGTGATGGCGGTGGCTGCCAAACACACCCGTGTGGTGATGGCAGCCAACCAAACACCCCTTTTGTTGTTTCCCTTATGCCAAACGCACCCTTGTGGTGCAACCTGTTGAACCAAACGCATCCCTTGGGTTGTTAACCCTTAACCCGACCCGACAACCCTTGCCCCGGCTGTCCCGAGCCAAACCAAACACCCCGGCTGTTTTTGACAGCCAAACCCAACAGCCCCTCGGCTGTTTTACCAAACCCGAACAAATAAACACCCCTCTTACTTTTATAACCCAACTCGACCCCGCTTGGACCCCGAACCAATACAACCCGTCGGGTTTGATTTTATACACGAACCAAAACCATGCCCGACCCGGCTAGGACCCGCTGCCCCGCAAACCAAAGCACCCTCATCGGGTGTTAACCCACAACTCGACCCGACACCACGCACCCGGCGGCGTGACAGCCAAACCAAACACCCATCTACTGCTAACTCTATAAATAAAACGCACCCTTCGTGGTGCTAAGCACGACCAAACGCACCCTCGTGCGTTGATACAACCAACCCAACGCACCCGGTGGGTTTAAGACCCAAACCGGACGCACCCTTGTTGTGCAAATACCAAACCAAACGGACCCTTCTCGGGTTGATATCAAAAACCACACGCACCCACATGGTGCTGTGAAAGTGGCGGTGGTGAGGAGGTGAGAGAGATGGTGATGATGACGGTGGTGGTTTGGTGGGTTGAGTGGTGGTGGTAAATGGCGCGTGGAGGCGAGTGTATATGGGGATCGGGTAGATCGGCCCACAAGGAGCCTTTTTGGTCTTGCCGGAAAAATCCCGCCGGAAAAGTTTTCCGGCGGCGGCGAGTGGTGGCCGGCGGTGGGGAGACTCGCCGGAGAAGAAGGTGGAGAGAGAGATGTATAATATTTTTTTTTTGTGTGTGTATAATGAGATGGAAAATGAAATATAAGAGATAGAAATATATATATATAATTTGAATGTGGCAAGTTATAATTGTGTAGGGTTTA
>BQNB010005407.1:72199-102334 GCA_026074375.1 Tanacetum coccineum | reverse complement strand
AAGGTTAGATGGACATCCTTTCCTAATGATGGGGTTTCTTAGGAATATCGAGGGGATGGGGCCACACATGAGATATTTGTAATATGCAAGCTCGCTTCGAGTTGGGAATATATCAAAATATTCCACCTCCAACCCTCTTGCTTCGGGTTCTTCCTTGTGGGAATCATCATTCTTCTTAACTATCTCAATAAACATCATGTCACCATAATCCCCTTTGGTGCAAACAAATTCCATGCCGGATAATTGGGGGGGCTAAGCCGAGTGATTCGAAAAATGAATTGAGTTTGCGGACTTTCTCGGTGATGAAAGAAACGGATGGATCAAGTGATGCAAAATGGTTGGTATTGGTGTTTTCTAGGCTATCGTTCTCTTATTCCTCACTCTTTGCTGGCTCATCATCATGGGAGTCGCTTTGTTGCTTGGGATGTATCGTGATAGTGTTGATCGAACCATGGATATGTGTTGAGCATTGTGGGTCTTCAGTTAGGTAAGAACGAGCAGACAAGACTGAGGTTGTGGTGTTAATGTTTGGGTTCTTAACCGTGTCGATAGGGAGTACTCCCGCTATTATATCGGTGATGGCCTTCAACACTGTGTCGATTTTGTTGGTCATCTCGCTTTGTTGTTGTTTGAATTCGGCTTCAAACTTGGATAATCTAGCATCTTGAGATGCCATGAAGTTGGATACCAATCCATCTAGATTTGTTTAATTGTTAAAACTTCAAGGATTGTTGTTGAAGGTGCGGTTCGAGATCAAACCGTTAGGTTGGAACCGGTTAGGTGGGTTTAACAAATTATTTTGGGAATTTTGGGGTTGTCTCCACCTAAGGTTTAGGTGACTTTTCCATGACGGATTGTAGGTGTCACCAAGAATGTTTTGCTTGGGCTTAAAAGTGTACCAATTACCTCCCGCTTTGTCGGTACGCGAGGATGCATATTCAACAAAGGCTTGTTCGGGATCTTCCATGCAATACTGAGTGTCATGGGGACCACTACAAATGTCACATGAGGTAGTGATTTTGTTCACTTGAGTAGGTTGCGTTGGAGCAAAATGAGCTTCCATCAAGCGTTGGACTTGATTCTCGAGCTCAATGACGCAGCGATCGGATGTACTCGGGACATCTTGAGGCAAAGAGATTTCCTTGACCATCTTAGCGAAATCCCTTGGGTCGTTCCAAGTTTCGTTGTCATAGAGGGTGAGGTCCACTAATAATGCCCAGGAATATTCGGCGTTTGTCATGAAGCTTACCACCGGCCGATTGGTCAATGGTTCGTCTTGTGACGGGATTAACATGGTCATAAAAGAATAGACTTGGAGCCAAAGGTCTATGCCATGACGAGGGACTTTTTAGAGTAAGTCATTCAAACGAGTCCATGCTTTGGATAAAGATTCTCCATGATGTTGTTGGAACATCAAGATATCATTGCGGAGTTTTGGTATTCCTATAGCCCTCGTGGCTTGGTTTGGAGTACTCTCCTAGAGTGCGGATAGGATTCTCGTCTCCCATAGTGGTTGACAAGAATGAGTTACGAAATAGATAACACAAAGAAAAGATAGACTACGAGAAAGCTAATATGCGGAATTAAAGTCTTACTTGAAAGGATTCAAGCAAGTAGAACTAAGCTAAATTATGATCAAAACCTTACTATTCCTCAAAAGCGGCGCCAAAAACTTGATTGCGGTTGTCGTAAGGGACTTCTACAAGAAGTTTTACAACTCCCTATGCAGTGTACCTAATCGTTGTAGTGTAGTATAGGCAAGACTCAGAGTTGCTATCGTTCTCTAGGGGAATAGGTTGGGAAGGCTTGATCACGGTCTAACAGAATTCTATGGGTTGAGAGAAGATTATTTTTGTCTTTTTTTTAGGTGATCTTAAATTTTAAGAAAGCATGTAACTATCTCTGTTTTGAGATGGTTGGTTTGTTTAACTAATAACATAAAGCTAATAATAAATCTATGCTATTACCCTACCGTGATAACTTTATGATAAACAAATATATTTACCTAATCAATCCACTCCTCAATTGCTTCTCCTAAGATTCCATTTGCTTTGTCACAAATTTGAAGAACTGTGTAATTATTTCCTAGTCATGACGAATTACACGACCCGCCATCTATTAATATTCCGTTAGGCACGCACAGTAAGTCGTATGAATACTATTATAAGGCCCCTAAAGTATGTATATTAACTGCATGTGAAATAACTTAAAGAAGATCAACCAATTAGGGAACAGTATATGAAGACTATTATCGCAGTATCCTTTCTACACTACTAAACTACCGCGTTTCCTAGACATATCAACAGCGATACAGACAAAACTGGTTTTCTAAAGCCTAACTGCACATTCATCAACAAGAACAGACATCAAAAGGATCTACAACCTAAGTTTCATGCAATCATAGATAAATACAAAGGAGGGTTTAGCCTCGCATGTTATAAAGAAAGCAAGAAGATAAATCAATCAAACAACACATAGACATATTGAATGATTAATGATAAATAACCTTACTTGATTAAAACATGGATTCAAGGTAGTACAATAGTTTTGAGGCCCTAAAAACGACCTATAAAGCTGCTAGAATGACTAGGGTTCGCTCCCTGTTTTAAACCATGTACCTACTTAAAACCTAAAAACGTTTAATTTTTCAGAGATATCGAAGCGACGAACATCGATTAGATATCCTTATTCCGATCGCGCCACGTAGAGATTCAATCATCTTTAAGGTCGGCCACGCCCTGCCGCTGCAAGTATGTCGGCGAAATACCTGACGTTGTCACTATGTAGATCACGACGACGTCGCTTTATGCCTGTGACACCGTCTCCAGCCACTATATGCATAATTATTCTAGAGATTTGGTGTAGGTCCGTAATCTTGTTCGTTTCTTCTACAAATGAGCCAAGTCATGTGTATTTCCTCCAAAAGCCATCCAAGTACAAAACCCTAAAAACAAAACATTAAGCACTAATCTGAAGCATAATTGCATGATATTAAGGTTAAATGAGCCTGAAATTGTGTATAAAATGACACCTCCATCCATAGCATACATCATAGTAAAGAATCATTATTATTTATGATGTAGGATATTGTTGTTTTTAACCAAAAAAAATGAAATCATTAGCATATTTAGGTAAATGCTTCACATCCTTTTTTATGGTAAAATATTGTGAGTTCTTTATTTTATAATAAAAAATGTGATGAATGTTTTATGGATATTATAATAATGATGATTGTAGGTGTGCTGATGTGTTTTAATTGGTATTCAAGATGTAATGGGTTTGACATTAAAACTTTCAGGCGAAACATTGCTGACTCACACTGTTTTGATAATTACTAAATTATGAGGTTGTTAATAATGTTTACTTATAAATGTAGTAACTCTATTTCTACTTGTGTGATAGACTGAAAGAAATTGTATTCAAGAGTGATTAGAGTTGCAAGGAAATGTGTCATGGTTTGAGCTATTTCAACATGGATAGTTTTTTTTGGTGCAGAAAGGTAATTTGAAGATTAGAAACCATGAAGCATTTTTGCCATGACTAAAAAAGTAAAGGATAACTGTCAAAAAATCATCCAACTTGTCTCTTTATCCTTTTATAATAATATTTCCTATTATACTATGTATTATTACGGGTATTGTTCGACGAAGCCTTTGAAACTTACCAAGATATGTTGACATAGGAAACTTGTGAGACGTTGAACCTTACTCATAATATTTGAATATTCAAATTAGTGTTGAATCACATGCGATTACTCATGCAAGTTTCAACAATGAAAAAAACGAAAAAAATGTGATAAGACTAATAAGAAAATCTGCAATGTTTATAACTTCAATGTTATACAACTGTTTT
Organism: Tanacetum coccineum; assembly: GCA_026074375.1. Classification (NCBI taxonomy): domain Eukaryota; kingdom Viridiplantae; phylum Streptophyta; class Magnoliopsida; order Asterales; family Asteraceae; genus Tanacetum; species Tanacetum coccineum. The sequence continues at coordinate 98,482 of BQNB010005407.1, read as the reverse complement.
TAAACTATGAAATTTGCGCAGCAAGATTTTATTAGACTAATTGTAAAGTGCCGAGTTATTCAGAAACACATGATAATTTAATTACATAAATATTAGAAATATTAGTCTTTGTTTCACAAAATTGTTAAATATAGAAACTTGAACCAAAACACTAGACTATCAGAAAGTTTTAAACAAACCTGTTATTACCTTATGTAAAGATGTTTGTTTTTGAACATATAGATTATCATCTTACAAGTCATAATTTTTTATTTGAGAAAACACCCCAAACATCATTTATGGACCTTGCAGACCTTGCTACCTACTATACGGATTAAAAATATCGCTCAACAATGTTAGTACGTACGAACTGTTGTGTTGAAAAATTTAGATACTGTCCAAAAAAAAGTCTTGCTTGACGCCAAAAACACTTTTCATAATCATTTTTAATTGGTTAAACATTTTAATGGATATCATATTAAACTTTCTAAAAGGATTATGCATTGATAATCGTAAGCCACTGTGTCTGATGTACATTGCATTACCAAGTTTGTCCGGTTGATTTTGTATGCATGTAGAAACCACTACCATGGTCAACCTTGCAAATTGCATTACAGAAAGAAGGAATCACTGCATTGGCGTTTTAGATTTTTGTTTGAAAACAAGTAAGGTTTGTAATGAATAAGAGGGGTTTAGGATGAGGCAATTTACTCCTTAGAGTTTAAGATCAACCCATAGACTCATTAATTTGTCATAGATCCAATGAAGAACCAACCTACCACTCTTTTTTCTCATCAAAATAAAAAACCCAACTTTCCACCATCGTTTTTTATCAAAATAAAATAATCTACAAACGTTAGAATCGTAAACACGACAGAAAAAATGACACCATCCACGGTTATTTTTTTTATCTTCCGTAACAGTGACGGTACGATATACTTTCGATGGAACTTTATTTCCGATATTTTTTTTTCAGGCACGAATTGCGAAAGATCAATAAGATTCGGATAACGAATCATATAATGATTCGTAGAACGAAACAAATATGATTTTAAGGAAATTACATGAAATCATATATTATTTTAGATTCATGAAATCATATATGATTGGTGATTCTACGAACTTTTTTGTCAAGTATTGTTGTTCAGACACTAATTGCGAAACATGATATGATTCGTGGTGACGAATCAAATAAGAATTCGTGAGACGAATCATATATGATTCTATAACGAATCATAATGATTTCATAAATCATATATGATTTTATAAAATCGTATATGACTTCATAAAATCATAAAAAATTGTTCGTCGAAAAACATAGTGTCGCCCCCTCTAAACGAAAGATAATTTAATTCTCGTCGCGATGACATGTTTTGTTTTGCGTAACGATTAACAGTGTGTGAGATATTTAATTTTTAAAAAATTGGTGGAAAGTGAGGTTTTTTATTTTGATGAAAAAATGATTGGCTAGGATTGGTTCATTGGGTCTATGACAAATATTGGGTCTATATTGAACTTTTGACATTACTCTTATTATTGTGATATGAAGTCATAACTATGAGTATTCGGCTAACCCCTAAAAATAAACTAACCCATAAAACCCCACAAACAAAGACATTTTTTACAATAGTTGGATACCCGCGCATAGCGGCGACGATAAAAATTGCTAACCCAACTCGCTCCGCAATTCCCTACCCGCTCAGAGAATTCGTTTGTTTGGGTTTCCGTAGCTTTCCCGCAACATCATATTGACATCATTCTCGCTTGTATAAAGACTCACACACTCTCTTACCTATCAAACATTGTCTCTAAAAGTATATATATTTTAAAACAATCAAGTTTGTATTCAAATAATAAAGTTAAATTGTTAAACAGAAATTCAAAATTAAAATCCACTAAAAGATGTGAAAACTAAAAATTTATAAAATTTATCAAAATCTATTTTTAGAATTTGAAAGATCACGAAATTTAGAAAATAAGAGTGAAATTAAATCATAAAAAAAAATAAATAAGAAAAGAATGTCCAAATTGATAATAAAATTAATATCTTTAATTAAGAAATTGAACTACATACACTCTTTGATGTGATTCTAAAATAAATGATAGTCCAAGATTGCACCTCTTATCTAATTTTTAATGAGAACCACACATTGTAAATGCTTTTATATAATAGTAAAGATATAAAACAATATACAAGAATAAACCAATGTAAGTGACATGGTAGACATGTTGCCACCACAAATAAAAAACTCGTGTCAACTACAGAAAACATAATCCACGAAATCAGTGTATTTGACACGGTGTCATGTATGTAAGAAGTACCTAAAATCAAAATTTCTGAAACCGTAATGTGTTTATCTGAACATTTGAAAATATACCTAAAACAGAATTCGAGTCATAGTGATTAACTTATAATGCAATAACACCTTTCTATGCTTCCCTTCAAGATATTGTGATTTTGTACGGGTCATACCTTCCCATTTGGAAGTTGTGCCTGTAAAGACTATCCAACATTCTGTTACAAATAAAATAATCTTGAGATAAACATAGAGTTTATTACAAGGTCACAAAACATCTTTGCAGGTAACGTTATCTGGAACATAACTTCAGAAAACGTAAAAAAAACCTTCAGTTTACGAGCCTCACTAAGCGCAAAGTTCACTGATGTTTTGGATTTATCACATTAACAAAGTACAAAAAACACATTCAAACAAACAGGATGGTGCAAAAATTGAATACCACATCATAAAATTAAACCAAAACTTTCTATATAAAGGGGTGTTTGGCATTGTGTTTCAAAAGTGATCCTTTGATTATCACCAACCAATCTTAATGATTAAAAGTGTTTGTATATTTTCTGTAAATGTCAATATAACAAAGGCCCCAAACACTATATGTGCAAAACAGATTACGGGTCAAAAAGATTTACTTGACCCAAACACAATTTCATAGGAATACAAGGTTATACATATTATAAAAAAAATTGTACAAATTTGTGTTAAACTATTAAACGTTTATTTTTTGAATTATTTAGCTCTTTCTATGTCTTATAACGTTTTACAGCTTTTATGTTATTATTATAAAATATGGCGCCAATTGGAACGCCTAAAGCATGTGGAATTCTACCACATTAATATAATACTTTCCAATTAATAATATCCAAGTGTATAAATGCCAACCATCACTCCAAAGCCTCCAACCTGTTTTATTTAATCTACAAAATAGACACAACTACGAAAACCGTCTAAAGCACACATTCGTAGGCATCACGGTTGTATTTAGCGCATGCAACAAGCCTTTAAACCCCTCGATGTCCCGAGTGGACGAGTTATAGTCTCGTGAGGGTTTCTAGCAAACACCTACTACCCACAAAGTTCGAAACATGTCGTTTTGAGATGCAGAAATGGATAAGAAATACATCGGCCCATGCACATCAACATATCAAACCGCCAAAAAAACTAAAACTGCAAATTTTTTATATTATATAAATTTTTTATTTTATAAGGTTATTTATTTACTATTTACTTAACTACTATTTTTCTTTTTGGTTTTACGCAACGTGATTCCAGGATTCCATCAAGATACTATTCCAAAATGGATATGATTACACCGTTGAAATACGTTGAGGTAATGTAATTTTGGCATGTACTCACGAAATGGATATTCATTTTATTTTTTCCACATATACCCTTTTGTTGGCTTAATAGGTTGCGATCATTTTTGTGAATTTATTGTATAACGAAGATAGGAGTTGGTGATCTTTTTGAATTTTCGAAGAATCATCGGACTTTCCAATCCCGATGAATACAGAATTCATTGTAGTGAGCTTCGTTGAAGCTTGAGATAGGTTTGGTTCAGTCCCTATCGGGTTGTTCTAAATAGAACGATTGACCACTCACTATTGCTTCTCCATATTTTTTAACTTTAGTTTGGAAAATTCTTTTCATTTGCTTTCATCTTTAAAATCATATCATTAACAATTGTTTTTGAAAAACAAATTTGTAACGTCTTTGACATCCAAAAAGTGTTTTGTGATTGAATTTACCCCGATCTATATGTTAGAATGAGAGTTCTTGGTTGATGGTTTTAGACCTTTTTGTTGGGTAAAAACCCCGGTGCTTTACATCGTCTCGTCAAAAAGGTTTCTAATGAACATCTCATGCTACGGATGCATCTTTTACAATCTTCGGTGATCATTTTTCACAATCATTGTTTAATTAAGTGAGCGATTTCTCGGAAACATTAAGGATCGATGATGGGATTGTTGAGAAAACGAATTCAATAGAATTTTGGTTTTCATAATCTTCAGATTGGATGTAATTGGCTCATGACGTTCACACATCGGCGTGTCATCGTTCATGTGGTTTTTAGAGCGTGGTTGTCTCTAAGGTCCTGATATTTGTTACGCATATCTTGTAATTCTTCTTTTAAGCTCTGAAATTGAGAATCTATTTTATAGTTGGAAGCTTACATAATAGATTCCACATCTGATACATAGAATACTCATTAATACTATTCTCAATTGAGTAAAGCACACATCGACGGTCATCTTTGATGATTGTTTAATTTTTAAAGACTCAAGTGAAAAAAAAATAGAAAAAACCAATCAAGTTTTAAAAAGACTGTCATCAAAAAATTGAAAAAGCTTGATTTGACTTTTAAAAGGAAATTCCTCCAGTAGTTACGTCTAGGATTCCTTGAGTGGGTTCGTCTAGACCGTGATATAATATTTGAATAATAGCTCCTTTGGTCAGACCGTGCCCATGACATTTTCGAAGCATGTTCTTGAGTCGTAACCAAGCGTCGGTTAGACTTTCACATACGAGTTGAGAGAAACTTCTGATTTCAAGTAAAAGACGGTTAAACAACGAAGGTGGAAAGAATTTGTTTATAAAAGCTTTTCTCATTTGTTCCCACGATGTTATAGACTCTTCATTAAGTTCGTTAAACCAGGTTTTAGCTTTATCGCACAAGGAAAAAGGAAATATCAAAAGCTTAACAGCTTCACTCTGCGTTTCACCGTATCTGAACATGTTGCAGATTGCGAGAAATTCACGGATGCGGTCATGCGGATCGGCCCGCAGATAACCATCGAATTTATTTTCCCGAATCATTTTCAAGTGGGTACTGTTGATAACAAAGTTGTCATCAACATTGGGTTGAACAATGACAGAATTAGGATTCGGTGCTACAATCTTAGCATTTTCCCACATAGGTTGATCATTGGGATTGAGGATTATTTGTTTGGGTTCAACATCCTCTTCAGGTATATTTATAACGACAAAGTCATTAACGAAGAGGTCTGGATGGGTTGAAGAATTGAGTGATTTCGATCATCGACGACTTCTTTTTGGATAGTATTAAATCTTATAAGTCCCTTGATATATAAAATTTTTATTTAATTTTATATATAAATTACAAGTCATTTTTCGAAAGATAGAGATTTATACATAGTAACATTTTGCAAAAGACAATTATCTATAGAATAATTAATGCCTAATAGGATAATAGTCAAAATAAAGAAATTATTTTTCATATATTTTATAATTTTTATATTTTCTTAGATATAGTTAATATCTATATATATATAAGTATACAAGATATAAATATATATATATATATATGATATATATATAAATATATTTAATTCCAATTAAATATAGTCAAATAAGGATAAAAAAATAGAAGATTTTTTTGTGGATAGGTACCGGCGTACTTTAGGAAAAGTACGCCGGTTTTTCTGGAAATTTTATGTTTTTATTCGAATATTAAGAGTATACTTGATAATTACAAATACACCAGGATATAAATCAGATACAAACAATTCCAAAATATTAAATGAACGTAAGACACATATTGGGGTTTTGGTTTTGGATTTTGAAATAAGATTTATGGTTTGTGAAAATTATGCAGAAGTGCGGCGTAACTTGGAGTAAAGTTCCGTACTTTATGGGTTTTCAAGAAAATCGGCACATAAATAGGATGTGCAGCGTACTTCCTGAAGAAAAAATGATTTTTGGTTCCGTTTGCCAAAAAACGGCATGGCAAGTTTGTAAATTTTGTATTACAAACAGTAAATAAATTGATGAGAAACAAAGTAGCACCAAAAACAAGCAACAAACTGATAACAACTTAAACAATTCCCCGGCAGCGGCGCCAAAAACTTGATGTGTGTTTTGCAAGCTTTAAATTTATAATACTAGAAATACCGATTTTTACTAAAAACACAACACTCGGGAAGTATACCCGTTCGTGTATAGTATAGCTTTAGGTAAGTCCAGGTCGTTCCACGGAATTGAAGTTTTCACAGTTTGTAATTAAGGTGCTAAGGTTAATAAGATTGTCACAGATCAAATTAACCAAATCTTGCATATATCGAGTATTATAAAGAAAGTGATTAAAAGATGATTCAATCAAATGATTAAAGTATGTTTGTTTAGGCAATGATCACTAAGACAATGATGTGTTTGGAATAGTGTTTAAAAGTTTAGAAAATAGAGATATCATAAGGTACAAATCCTTTCGGCCTATAAATATAACGAGTGATTATATCGATTAATTAACAAACGAAATCCTTTCGGCCTTTTTATAGTTATTAAACCAATTATATTAAGTGGATGATTAAACACATATAAAAAAGAACCCTTTCGGCCTATATTCTTGTATAAAATATGTTTTACCATTTCAATAAACACATATCCAAACGCTCTATATCCAAGATCACATATTGCCCAAACAAACACAAATGACTACTCCATGATCAAAGAAGTAACAAAACACATTATGAACTCAAACAATTCAATAATAATTATATTCAAAGGATAAACAAGATTATACCAACCTTCCAAGTGCAAATGATGGGATTCACAAGAATTTCACGAAGACACTTATTTATATTCGAAATCCAAACCTGAAAAACTATGAACAATTCTATCACAATCGCTTATAGATTCGAATTACACTTCAATGCTACTTCCTTGGATGGATTAAAATCTGGAAATTGATGGTGGAGAGTGGTGGTAGTCGATGGAGGTGATGGTGGTTTGAAGAGGTGTTTGGATCCTTGGTTTGTCAAGCCAAGATCACCAAAAACACCTATTCTAAGTAGTACACACGAGTTGAAGGTGTATGTGTGATAATATGTGAAATGATAGAGCCTAGGAGGGTATTTATAGGTTGTTCGGGGGCCAAAGTGCGCCTTACAAACTTATTTGTATGCCGCACATCGAGAGTTAATGCACACTTCATTAATTGCCTTTAATTTTCTCACAGACTCAAAAGTGCGCCACACTTTGGGTAAAACCGCCGCACTTTTCTCACTTTTAGCACTTGTTTTTTTTATGGTTGTAGATAATTGAATTCTCTTTGCGTGTCCGATAGAATCGCGTCAAACGGAGTTTGTATGACTGAGTTATGGCCAAAAAACAGTGACAGGTGTTCCTGAATCATAACTTGATTAATTCCTTCGTTTAAGCTTCAATTCTTCGTGTATTCTTCTGTTTCCTTCCACGACACATATCATGAACCTATAATAGCAACTATAGTAGATTACGTATCAAAAGTTCACGAGAAATGATAAAATAAATGCAAATAACGCCGCCGAAAACATGTATAATTTAGGCGTTATCATGAGGCAATGCTAATAAATAGATGTTTGCAGTCATGTTGTACCGAACGCCCTTCTATTTGGAACCGCGAATATAAACCTGTGCCACCAAGGTAACATATCCGTCTCTGTGGACCACCCCTATGTCCATGTCAGGAGTCAACAACAGTGGTGGTAAAATTGAAATAGTATCTTTTTAGTCATTGACTCCTTACATCAGTTATAAGATCATAGGAATGGTCATTAGAGTGTCGTAAGGGTTTTGCATTGTCACACATGCTTGCATATAGAAGATTCCTTATATTTCGGCGTACGTGAGATTGATAAACCCTTATCATAAGTTATGAATCTATTTGTCCTTTTTGAACTTCCGTTAATGCATGTCTAACCACGGAATACACTTACTGTGAAATGCGATGATGAGTTATTTAGCCAGTCTGTCACTTGGCAGCTACGTTTTTAAGTATGCCTCGTAAAACAGACCTTGGCCTGAAGCTCTTATCTGAGCCAAATGGTTTCACAACCTGATGGAACTAGTTTTACAGTACCTGACATTACACTTGTTAATCCGAGTTACCCAACTTTCGTATTCAACTCTATCGAATATTCCTAGCGCCCATGTTAGAATCCAACAACACCTGTTTGGTAAGTGAAATTACATTCGTTTGGTTGATGGCTTCTTACTCGACCCTAGGAAAATGATTTGAGAGTGTCCCTATGGGGTTTTGGTACTTTTACGCGTCTTAAATGTAGAAACTAAAAGATACACATTTTCGTGATACGTGAGCAGAAAACAGATCATGCTTAATCGGACAAATGACAATTGTACCTTGACTAATTACCTATAGACACATATTATCATGTGGCTCCTCATGGTAAAGTACTACTCCAAACATGTTGTGGGTTGATTTGGAAAACATCATATTGATTCGATAACTTCTTATTTAAATACTCCGCTCTATTAACAATCCTAGCATTGCAGTCAAAGTCAACAATATCTCCGTTTTGGTAAGTGAAATACATCCGCTTCGTTGTGGCTTCTACTTGGCGCTAGAAATGTTTTTCAAAGATCTATAGGGTTTTTCTACTTTCACGCGTGCTCAAATAAGAAAATGATGCTCCATGTTCGGCGTACGTAACAGTCATAAAATCCTTATCATCTATTCTGGTATGCGATGCTGCAAGAAATGTGATGGAAAAGTATAAGCAATTATGTATTTATTAATTATTTTGTGAAAGTTTATTTGAGCTTTGTCAATTGTATCATACATATATAACTTATCTATATAAACATAATAAATAAACTTCAACAAATTGTCATTCAGATATTATATGGTGCATCGGATTTCAAAGATACCACGAGAAACATCGAGCATGTGTATAATGAAGCTCTTCCAACTATCAGTGAGTTATGGACTACGCAAAACAACAAAACGATTTGAAAGATAGTGGTTCGCATTGAAAGTTGCTGGCTCAACACTTTGTGCATATTATCAGAAGATTCACTGTATGAATACATGAGATAGGGAAAGTACATGTGTATCCTCTGCATTCGATGGTGTATTTTAAGAAAATTGTGTAAGTTCATTGGTCTGATTAATGATATTTTGTTGGCAGTCTGACAGTGTATATGAGATGTATGTATTTTATATATGTCGCTTTATTTACAACGTTATGCCTACTTAATATGTACTCAATAATTTTCGATAATAAGTTACCCCCGTCGCTACGCGCGGGTAACATACCCACTCGTTCACTATTATTACTTAGCGACAATGTTACCATCTTTTTCTTATTAAATGGCTGGCATAGAAGTTATTTTAGAAACCTAGCTACATCTTTCATGCTTACCATTTGAGGTATGTAAATGTTAGATATTAGAAAAAGACTTGGTCATCCCGTGTATTTTACCGTTTATTGTTGCTCGTAGTTAAGTAGTTAATGTATAATGTTCGGTAATGGGTCGGGTAGTAAACCCAACATATTAGCCCTTTACCAAGGCCCTAGGCCGGTTTTATTGTAAGTATACAAGCCTCTTCCATGCAATCGAAGAGGTGGGTTAGTCATTTCAATTTATGATAAGTTTCGATTTTCTCACTCTAAAAGCACTCCCTCACTTTCTCTCTCTAGAACTTCTAATCCCTAGTCCATTCGATTGTGTTAGATTGCCAATCATCTTACAAATGTAACAAAGCACAAAGGATGATTTATCTAGATTTGTTGTGCGTTTTTCTTGTTAGTTTAGATCAAAGATTTGGATTTGAGGTTTTATATCTTGTTCTTGGTTTTCTTTGATCTTGACGTTTGTGATGTTAAAGTTCATGTTTTTATAGTTGCTATAGCCTTCTAGTACCAAGTTGTGCAAAAGAAACCAGGCAAAAACGTTCAAAAGGGTGATTTTTAGGTGTTTTTGGGTGAAAAACTAATTTTTTTCATTCTAGCTAGTTAGGCTACTGTTCGTTGATCTTCCTAGCGAGTTAGATCACTGTACTGGCAAGTTGTAGGAATCGTACACTATGTCAGAAAGTACTGTGTCAGCGAGTTGTCGTTTTGTGCAGGTAGCGAGTTACAGGTAGCGAGTTACAAGTAGCGAGTTACAGGTAGCGAGTTACAAGTAGCGAGTTACAGGTAGCGAGTTACAGGTAGCGAGTTAGATACTAGCGAGTTACAGGTTTTTGAAGATCTTTTTCTAGCGACTTATGAACAGGAACTCTGTCAATTTAATTTCTTGCCAGCGAGTTATCTACTCTCTTCCAGCGAGTTAATCATAGCGAGTTACAGGTTTTTGAAGATCTTTTTCTAGCGACTTGTGAACAGGAACTCTGTCAATTTAAAATTCTCTTGCCATGCGAGTTATTTACTCCTTCCATCGAGTTACTCCAGCAGTTATTGACTTTTTATGGATTTTTTGAACTGAATCTTCAACTGTAATCCTAACAAACTTTACAACATTCCTAAATCATACATCAATCACCACTTTTAACATACAATCACTAATCATTGTTCGATCAACTTAAATCATTTCACAACAATTAAGATGGTCTTAAATTCTTTCGAAGACATCTTAATGTGTCCGTTTTTCAATACCTGACCACCTATTCTTGATAAGACTACTTGCATCCTGGCAACAACGTATTCGATAGTTATTGTCGGTAAGACAGAATGGTGGTAACATTTTAAGTCAATTGATGAAGGACCATTTCAGATGGGGACATTTTTGGAAACACTAACTGAAGGGACTGAAGGTGCCCCAAATCTAGGTCCAGAACGACCGCGAGTTTATTCTGACTTGTCACCTGAAGATAAGGAAAGGTACAATGCTGACATTCGGGCAACGAACATCCTACTTCAAGGGCTTCCAAAAGATATCTACTCCCTTATCAATCATTACATCGATGCATAGCACATATGGGACAATGTAAAGATGCTCTTAGAAGGTTCAGAATTAACAAAAGAGGACCGTGAATCACAACTGTCTGATGACTTTGAACACTTCCAACAGAACATGGGAGAAACCATTCACGACTACTATGTCCGGTTTGCCAAACTCATCAATGACATGCTGAACATCAAGATGACCCTGTCCAAAATGCAGTTGAACTCCAAGTTTGTGAACAACATGTTGCCTAAATAGGGTAGATTTGTTACAACAATGAAACTAAACAAAGGGTTGAGGGACTCCAACTATGATCAGCTGTATGCTTATCTAAAGCAACACGAGGCACATGCCAATAAGAACAAAATAATGCTGGATCGATTCACTCAACACACTGTGGATCCACTTGCTTTGATGTTAAATGTCTCACACCAGCAGCACTATTCACAATCATCTACAACTCTACCATCCACATATGTTCCACCACACTTTGCTGACAACACTCAACTTGATTCGGGACTCTCTCCAACAGACAACTTAATTGAGAATTTAACCAACACACTTGCCCTTCTCACCCAATCATACAAAACATACCTACCTTAAACAAACAATCAACTCAGAACTTTATCAAATACAAGGAACCAAGCTACAGTTCAAGACGGGAGAGTTGTGGTTTAGAATGTTTAGGGTCGACAGAATAGAGGTCAGGGGAACAATGCATGGGGTGGAGGTACAGTTGCTTATGGGGGAGCACATAACAGAGTTGGGAATACTAATCTAGGTCAAGAAAGGCAGATTAAGTGCTACAACTGCAATGGTATATGCCACATAGCAAGGAACTGCACTCAACCCAAGCTTCTACAGAACTTCGAATACTTCAAAGACAAGATGTTGCTGATATGGGGTGGCATTGGATAAAGAGTAGTTATTGTTTGTTGGATCGTTTTACTGAATAGATCTTAACCTTCAGCTTGCAAAGAGTTTGCTCCTTTAGATAATTCTAAAGCAACAATAATGAAACACTGAGTAAACACTATTGATTATGCGGAAATCTACAACAATAAGGCTAAGAAGAACCATGTTTGAGATATCACAAAAGAACTTTTATATGAACCTTGAATCAGCCTATGTTTTACAAATTACAAAACTATGATTACTATATGATCTCTATGATCTGTGTATAACTATATCTACTAACTATTCCCTAGGTTCCTATTATAGACTCAGGAAACCCTAATTGCATTACCAAACACGATTAAATGATCATGCATAGCTTTCCTAAATATCTCCATCGTATCGTCCATAGACGGTACAAACTACTTATACTAACATACTAACTATTGATCATACTAACCTATTTTGTACTGCATACTAAATACAACTGCGGCACTAACTAATATAACTACGGTACAAAGGCAGAATGTTACTTCCCAACTAATTCCCCTAAACATGATTGTTGAACTTGTTTAACTTCATGTTTCTTCAGTTTACTCTTCATGAACTCTTGGAGGATGTATCCAAACACTCTGTCAAATCTTGATCTTGATCTTTTTGATAATGTTGACATCTTCAGATATCCATCCTTTATCACAACAGGTCTTCTTAGCAACACAGCACATCCAACTAATTTTGCTTTGTAATTTTGGTAAAACTATCAGCCATAACGATTTGATATTCCTTTACATTAGCCGTTTTGCTCAGGAATAAGCCTATTCAATCATTGTAAACAACAAGGTGAATTGATACCTTAGTAAGTTTTGAGAGTAAACCTACCAACTATTAACGATTTGACTTGAATTTTACCAAAAGTCGTTTGCTTTTGGACCAGTCAATGCTTTATTGCCATAACATTGTAGCACGATAACCATATAGTTTTTATCAAACTATTAGCTATCAACAGATTTGATTAGTCTTTACCAGGAACTGTTTGATCCTAGATTAGCCAACTCTTAACTGTGAAGCAAGGTGAGTTGAGAACCCTACAATTTTTTGGCAAATTGTCAACCATAAACGAATTTAAGAAGTCTTTACCACAAGCCGTTTGCTTATGGACTAGCCAGTTCTTATGCCTGTTAAGCACGGTGAACTGATGACCATTTGTTGTGTGGTGGTTAGCCAACACCCAAACCCTTCTCATTTCTATTCTCAAAATTACTCCTCATTAAGCTATTGCTTAATGAATCTTACCAATTGTAGTATAGCAGTACTTTCCTCTTCAACCTCCAATCCTAAATCAAGCATTTGTTGCAACAATTCCTTGGAGAGAGGATACCTTCTTTCAACTAGCATGTAGATGACTGTCCTATCCTTGAGTTCTAGTATGCAAACTCCACAAGCTTTATACAGTCTCCATCTGACAATCTCCCATTCTTGTTGATTGTTTCAGAAATTACCTTGATCATTTTCTTCTGTTGAGGATTCTAATATAATCTTTAAGTCTCCCCAAAGAATCAACTTAATATCTTCTGGTGTGATTTCTGAGTACTGCTTCTCACTAAAGATCAGTATAAAGAAACAAATCTTGTCTGTTAAAATTTGTAGTAACCTGCCATTAGATTATTAAATGCCCTGAAGTGCCATTAACCCTCTGTAGACCAACAAGTAATTCCCCATCTGTGATGAAACCTTGTGCAGACCTACAATAAAAGATTTTGTCTCCATAATTTCACTTCTATGGTTCTTAATCAAAATGAATAATCCTTAGACATTTTAGTGTTCACACACTATCATCATCTCTGTGGTCTTGGCCTTTTCCTACAATCATCTTCACATGACTCACTCTATCTTTTCTTTAACCCAGCTCTGTTGAGCATTTCTTGTTTACAGGTACCTTGCTGTGTCTTCTTCTTAACGACCCTCTTTTTTAATCCTCTTCTTTTTCAGGGACTTTATTTAACATCCGTAAATTTTCCCTTTATCATAATAAAACCTGATATTACTTCAAAGGTTTTTTGATCTTTAACACATAATGCTCTTTCCACAACATGCTTCAAGTAGGTCATCATTATGTTTCTCATCTTATTTCTTGTAGGTGTTATTCTAATAGCTTCAGACCTTTTGTTTAGCAGAAATTTCCTTTGGTGGCAGCAATGGTATCTATGAAGAAACTTTTTCTCTTTATCTATGGTAAACTTCTCTCTTTCTTCCTTTTGAAGTTCCTCAGCAAGAATCTTGTCTGCATTTATTCTTGCCTGTATGAAATCATACTCATTAGTGAGAGAAACCTTAGTAGCTTCTTCTTCAGCTAACCTTTTCTCTTGAACCTTTCTAGCTATCTCTTCATCATTAGCAAGCATTTTTAAACTTCTTTTCAGCTTCATTTACACCTTCTGATTCAGCATCTGATTCGGCTTTTTCTTCAAGAACTTTCTTGCCTTTGTCTTTAGGATCAATCTTTAGAAGTGGCTTCAAAGTTAAGATTGACCTTTCAGTTGTAGTTCTTGGTCTATCAGTATCTTTAATCTCTTTAATCTTAAATCCTTTTGCTTAGTCTTATTTTGGCTCATGGTAACCAGAAATTGAGCAATAGTTTCATCATCTTTGAAAACAGTTGTAGGAGCAACACTTTCATTTGAATTTATATCTTTTGGCTTAGCAGTACCTTCATTTGGCTCAGCAGTACCTTCATTTGGCTTGTCGGTACTAACTTTTAGCTTGTCGGTATTAACTTGTTCTTTAGTACTTACTCTTGTTTCTTTACTGTCCTTCACTGTCCCCTCATCATGAGCATCCTCAGGCTCCATGTAATCCATTGCATCATCAATATCATCAAAAGCTGGATCTTTATGCACTGTTGGTTCATATTTGGCAGGTGTCCTCCCTTGTTTGGATACAGACTTCTTCTGCATTAACTTTGTCTTTAAAGACTTCTTCCTTGCCAATCTTTTCTTCATGGAGATACTCTTGATCTAAGCATTGTGGTGTGAGATAACAGGTTTAGCCTTCTTCTTTAGCTGCTTAATCTGAGTCTTTAAATTTTTAATTTGTGCAGCTTGAGTTGTAACCTGTTTACACAAGGAAACACAAAGATCATACACACTTTAGAGGGTTAGGCCATCCTCATTCCCAGATAGGGATCTATTACTGGATGACTGACCTCCATGATTCCAACAAGAACCTTCTAGAATGAGTTGGAAGTGGGTTTAGAAGAAGATGTTGAGGAATGGGGTCCGACTGTGCTCAGACTGATCTTCACTTGGAGTGAGTAGGGAGGTATGGGTTGCGATTTAGGTGGTCTTTCTAAAAAATACACCTTCATCCTTTTGTGGTTGAGCCACATAGAAGGATAAAGGGGTCACAATTCCTAGAGTTTTTTTACTCTTTTTAACCATAAAAGAAAAACTAGTAGCAAAGCATTAATAGGGAAGTGGTTAAGGGGACATTGCATATTTTGAAGTTGGTTACCAAAAATACTGGAATAAACCGTGGGTACATGACAAACTTCTTCTTTGCATCCAAATGCCTCATCATACCATCAAAAATTAGTTTTGAAAAGTTATAAACTTGATTAGTGGCCAAACATATTATAGTAGTTGCAATATTAGTGGGTATTTGATCCTAAGATGTGCTTTGGAGAAGCTTAAAACAGTGGATGATGGTATGAAACAAAAATTTCCATTAAGGAGAGAAGAGTCCTTTATTAAAATTAAGTATATTCAAATCTCCCTCATACCCCATTAATTGAATGGTATCAAATATAGCCTGGTTTGGTAACACATCAATCCCAGCAGCATCATTAAATTGAATATCACTTCTAATTGATGCTTCTAAGATTGAGACAGGCTTGCCAGCAACTATGGCAGTAATATACCTAACATTGTTGATTGTTTTGGATTTAGCAATTATCCAAAACTGTTCAACAAATGTAGTAGAGACAACATAACTTACAGTGAGAGCATAGTGAGTTGTACTTCGTGTAATGAAGTCTATGATCTCATGAAATTCAGCATTCCCATTAATCTTCTCTAAGTAAGCAACCATGTTGTGCTTAGGACAGGATTCAAGAGCTGCCATAGTCGATGAATTGATGGTTGTCGGTGATGAAAAGATTAGGGTTTTTAAACGAGAGCGATTAAAAGATATTAGGTAAAGAAAGTGTGCAATTGAGATGGGTTTATATAGGTTGAGCAAACCCAAGATCAAAGAAACTGTTGCAATTTACACTTTAGACCCCTAGCGTTATTTTCTCCAACGGCTATTCAGCGATACAAACTTTGTCCAACGGTACCAACTTTAAGCCTGGCGGTACTAACTTTTTGGTTACCAAAATTAACCAAAACTAGAAACACTAACTAACTTAGAACCATATGAAGAGCCCTAAAAAACAAACCAAAGTGCATTACATAGCTTTTCACCCAATTCAAGCACCATGAGCATCTGTAGATATCTTTGAGCAGCACTAACTAAGCCTAGCAGTATTAACTTTGGTACTAGTAGTACAAAGTTTCTGCAGTAGTACCAACTAAGCTTAGTACCATATTTAACCTTCAATCCTTATTCCAAAGAGTATAATGAACCCCAAATAAGCATCATAGCCATCTCTTATTCTTGGAATTAATCTACAAACTATACAATAAACATCTTGCCTCCCCTTAATTGTGGTTACGAATTTAACATCCCAATGCTAACCACCAAAAAGTTAATTCTTATGACATCAAATCCTTTGGTGAGAAGGTCTACAACATTAGAGTCTGTGTGAATCTTGATAACTTCTATCAGTCTTTTCTCATAGCAATCTTTGATAAAATGAAATCGAATTTCGATATGCTTGGTCCTAGAATGAGCAACAAGAATCTTGATAACACTTATAGTGCTCTTATTATCAATATGGATTTTGGTGTTCATGAAATTAAAACCATAATCCATCATCTGATTCTGTATCCATAGTACTTGCCTACAATAGTTAGCAGCTGCAGCATATTTTGCCTCAGTAGTAGAATTTGCCACAATAGTCTGCTTCTTGCATTGCCAAGATATCAATCTTCTACCAAGAAATTGACAACCACCTGTTGTTGATTTTCTGTCAAGGCTGTCTCCTCCATAGTCACTGTCTGAGTAAGCTTCTAGTTCAAAAGGTGAATCCCTAGGATACCATAATCCTAATTTGGGTTGATGTTTGAGGTACCCAAAAATCCTTTTTACTGCATTTAAGTGTGAAGCTTTTATAGTGACTTGAAATCTAGCACAGGCACAGACAGCAAACATGATGTCTGGCCTTGATGCAGTCAAATACATCGGGGAACCAATCATAGATCTATAGACATGTACATCTACATCTACACCATCGTCATCCTTTACTAATGGCTTATTAGACTCAATAGGAGTAGTAGCTGTTCTGATGGACCAAAAATCAAACTTCTTAAGGATATCAGCTACATACTTGTCTTAACTAATAAAGATTCCATCAGGTTATTGCTTCACCTGGAGTCCCAAAAAGAAAGTGAGTTCACCCATGGAGCTCATTTGGAATCTTTTGTGCATACATTCTTCAAACTCAGTACACATAGACTACTTTGTAGAGCCAAAAATGATGTCATCCACATACACTTGGACTAACATAATGTCACTCTTGTTCTTCTTGATAAACAAGGTTTTGTCTATGGTACCTCTTCTGAAACCATTTTCTAGCAGGAAAGAAGAAAGTGTCTCATACCAAGCTTTAGGGGCTTGATGAAGACCATAAAGAGCTTTGATCACTTTATAAACTTTGTTTGGATGAGCAGGATCAACAAAGCCTGGAGGTTGATGAACATATACCTCCTCTTCAATAGTGCCATAGAGAAATGCACTTTTAACATCCATTTGGTAGACAGTAAATCCCATGTATGATGCAAAGGCTAAAAATAACCTTATTGCCTCTATCCTGGAAACAGGTGCAAAGACCTCATCATAATCTATTCCTACCTCCTGTCTAAACCCTTGTGCTACAAGCCTTGCTTTGTTTTTCACAACAATTCCTCTCTCATCCCTCTTATTCTTGAAGACCCACTTTGTGCCAATTGCCTTTTTCCCAGATGGCAAATCAACAAGTATCCAAACCTTCTGTAATTTGAACTGGAGCAAGTCTTCTTGCTGTGCGTTCAACCGGCTGCTTGTCATATTCTAAGGCTTGTGAATATCGTGCTGTGGTTCTTCTTAGGAGAGAAAACATGCGAACAGACAGTTCTGATGTCTTTATGATTTGTTCTGTCTGATTATAGATGTAGCTTGGGGACCAAAAGCTTTGTTTGTACTGAAGAAGCCATTTTGGAACTTTCCCTCCGTTTGAATTGCTAATTTTTAGGATCTCCTATAATTGTGACTCTTTGTAGGGTTGATTCCTTATGAACTCTGAGGTGGTGTTGAGGTGATGGGGGAGGTATAATATCTGACATCAATGGTTGTTATCCAGTTTGGTTGAAATCACCCTCTTGTCGCCCCCATGCACCTACATCGTCATCCATCATAGGCTCCACATCGCGAGCTGTGCATATCATTTGGAAATACATTATAATCATCTTCTAAGTCAGGCATATTAAGATCAATAGGTAAATCAGCATTGGGGAGAGTAGATGCATCAATAGGTATTTGTCCTCCAAGATAGACAAATAATGATCCACCAGTAGGGGGGGGGGGGGGGGGGGTGCACTAGTGGGAGTACTAGCAGCACTAGCATATGGTGTGTTAGCAGTACTAACCAATGGTGAATTGGAAGTACCAAACAGATGGCCTACCTTAAGTTGTTAATTACTGGTAGCCTGACTTAGCTCCCTCTTCGTTTCTTCTTCAAAGGCTTGTTGTCTATGGGCAGCATCATCTAGACTTTAGCAGCAATTTCTTGAGCAATCATCCTCTCAAGATCATCTTTCAAGACTTGTTTAGCTTTTGTCAAAGTATGTTGTTCTTCTTTTTCAGCAACATCTTCTAAATCTTGTACAATATTGTCTTTAGGAGAATTTTTAGAAGGTTTTTCTTGTGCAGCTTAAACAACATCTTCTACTGAAATCCTTGGCCTATGAGGGTGTAGTAGAAGCAGTATGTATACATGAGTAGAGGTTCTGATATCTTTTTCTGATTGAACCTGCAAACATAATGTTTCATGAGTACCTACATCCACATTAACTTGATTTTCTACACTAACAGTAATATAGTTCATTGTATATGTTAGAAAATCAAGGATCAAAACATCCAATCAGGATCCAATTCCTGTCCATATTAAGTTGATCTTTAAGGAATTCAATGTGCATATTTTAGTCTTCTACTCCTTTTGTTCTCTCTTTCCAGGTGAGTGCTCCCGCATTCATCCCCGACATCCCACCCTCACACATAGCAGAAATATAAATACCTCAGAGACATTCCACACTAGCGGCTCTACATCAACTCACACACACACTACAATCTCCTCATCAAAACGCACACAAAGACTGGACCGACAAACCCAAAATACAACTAACAACCCGGTACGACATAGCACTACCTCAAACCAAACCTACACAACAACACCACACTATAAAACTCTATAATTGAGCGATCGTATTAAACCAAGCTTCAAGAAACAGAGCTATCCCGACGACTCAAACACTAACTCTCTCTCTCTATGGTAGCTATCATAGTACACACACAATTCTCTCTATATGTGCACAACACGATCTCTCTATCTAGTATTAATAGTTACAAGCGCGAGATAGAGAGAGCAATCATCAAACAAACTAAGTTTATCACAGAGAGATGCCCGCGTCGCAGCGCCAATACCTTCTTACCCTCTCTAATTTAAGTGAATTTTACTGTCACAACATTCCGGTAGGTTTTGTTAGTAGTTACTAGTTTACATGGTAAAGCTCTTAAATAGCACCCATTACATTCCAAATTTTGGTCATAAAGATCATCCAGTCTCTCACCGGACAGAATTAGCTTATAAATCAATATTTTACTGTAAAAATCATTCAGCCAAGTACCACATATACTAAGGTTTGCTTGGTGTCTTATACCTAGGAGGATTACTACAAGCATGTTAAGGCTGAAATTGGTTCTAGAGCATAGGTATGCTCATCTGCATTACATGAACAAGATCTCGCTGTCTTAGATTTGATTTATGGTTCAACCCGTGAGTGAACGGGTCTTATAACTAGTACGGTTGATAACGGATCCTTGACAATAGGTGCACATGATAAGTTACAAATGCTATAGTTTGGCATGGCTTCATTTACACGGGTTAACCTTTTGGTGTCATCCTTCATTGACATTCTTTGTAGTAGGTTTGGTATTCTCAAACGATTCGAGATTTTTGAGAGACTGCATAAAAACATCAAAGAAAATTTAGGACGTGAACACATAAATGTATATGACAGAGCATATTAGTTTACACTATGCTGGTCTATAATGACAAGCAGAAATCCGAGACCCTTGAAGAGCTATTTCATTTGTTTTTATCTCATGAACCAATTTCTTTATATCAATAGTGCAAGGTTATACTCCTTTGCCTCGTGGCCATTCTTGATTTCATATTAAAGTATCGTGTTGCTTCTTTGTTAACAAAATTTCCATGTATTCACCAATTCTATCACTACAAGCTTTAGAGTAAAGATGAACATGAAATGGGCCGATTCAATCCCATTTTGCAAACAATGACAATTTTCGCCGAATAATACAATGGCCCTGATAAACAGGACACATGTTTTTTTAACTTTAAAAGCAATAATATAAATCAGGAAAAAACAAAATTTGTTTCCACACTGGATGAAGGTTTCACCAATTAGCCAATTATAAAGTAAGACATTCCAGCATGTATGCATTCCAACAATTCATTTGGTAAATCTGAATTATTTCTATAACGAGAAACATAATGTTAAACTATATGGAACGAGTTAGGATCCATATCCATGGTTTAACGGTATCTGTAACAAAGGGATGATGATAAAAGCAAGAAATAAACTAACCATTATAAGCTGAGATTGTTCCTGAAACTTTATCTCAAGTATTTCTAATTTAAAGGTAATTGTGTGTGTTATCTCAAGTATTTCTAATTTAAAAGGTAATTGTGTGTGTTTGCTGAGTAATGTTTTTGTGAACTTGTAGTTTAGAGTTTATATCTACTATAGAGTTGTCGTTTATTTACGAGGGGCATTTTTCAACCGCTCGCTCACGACATTATAAATTTCAGAACTGATGTCTTTCTAATGGCCGATATCTAGTAAACAAGACACTTTTATCTTCTTCAATTTTCAATCTTCACTATCATTTACGCCAACGTTTACCCATTTTGTTCATTTTCTCAACTAAGTAACCGATAAAATATCATTGAACCAGTATGCCGAACGATATAAAATTCAATCCAGCTTTTAAAACAGGGAGTTGTACGTTACTACCGGGACAAAAATTTTGAGCCCCCCTTAATAAAAATTCCTGGCTCCTTCCCTGGTTTTCCTTGTAAGCCATAAGATATTTACGACCATAGTTTGATCCAAAATGGAACCTGTAAACACTACAACAATCGGGGTTTTCCCCAGCAACATTTCGGGGCTTTCCCCAGCGACATGTCGCTGGGGAAACCTATCCCCATCGAAATGTCGCTGGGGAATGGTCGCTGGGGAATCCTCGTCAGGGATACAATCCCCAGCGATAATCCCCAGCGAAGATGTGGGTCCCACTCGTTTTTCAGTCAAGCAATTAGTGCCACGGTGGCAAACTTTTCCCCAGCGACATGTCGCTGGGGAAAGATTTTTTTAAAATTTTAGAATCGCTTTTCCCCAGCGACAAGTCGCTGGGGAATATTTTTTAAAACATTTAGAGTAAAGTTTCCCCAGCGACAAGTCGCTGGGGATACTTTTAAAAAAAATTAGTAACAATTTTCCCCAGCGACAAGTCGCTGGGGATAATTTTTATAAAAATTTAGAAACAAAGTTTCCCCGGCGACTTGTCGCTGGGGAAAAGTCTGCAATTTTTTTTAATACAGCCTGCACAGCAGGCGTTTTCCAGATTTTTTCCGGAATTTTTCCGGAAAAAATCTACCAAATAACAAACCTGTATAGACTCACCACAACTTGTACCAAAACACAAATACAAAGTAAACGGATCAACGCAATACAAATACATCACAACTTGTACCAAAACCAAAAGATAATAAAGCTAAATCGTCCAAAATCCGAATAAGTCTACAAAACGGGGCTTCCTAGTCATAAACGAGGCTTACAAGTCAATATTCAACATGATAGGATAGGGAAACAAGTGTTTAAATGTCGCCAAGATGAACCTAAAGTACCAATGTAGCATACTAATAATATATAACACAACTACCTCTCGCCGTCGTCATCCTCATCATCGCCACTCTCCTCGTCATCACCACACCCGCCACTCCCGCTAGCACCTCCCGACTCAAACTCCTTAAACATATCCGAGTACTTGGAGTCGCTTCTGAAAAGACTCATCATAAAGTCTACCTTTCTATGCATGCTCTTGAGCGACTTGTCAACGGGGGCTGACATACTTGGCCTGGATGTGGCCCGTGATGGCAATACCCGACCCACACCGGGAATGTGCCCACGAAGCTTACCCCCTCTTGCCAACGCATTGATCTCATCCTCCGTGTACTCACCCGTAGCCTCAAGCCTTTTCATCTCCTCCTATGTAGTGACAAAAACACAAGATAGTAAATATATTAGTCGGGTTGCTACATTATTTCTCGATAATTCATTAAAGTGTGTTTTGAAACAAAACTTACATATATGCGGCGGTCCTCATCCTTAGGGAATACCCCGTCAACAGTGTGTGTTCGCCAGAAGGTGTCAATGAGTGAAGGGTACTCCTGAGTGTCTGAGGCCTGCCTCTGTACATACACACGCATATAAGATGAAACTAATTAAAAACGACAAATCACAACACACCAAAGCGTATAATCAGATATATATGTATATATGTATGTAAAATAATTATAATGTTTATTACCATCTCATCTCGAAGGCGAGCCAGCGACCGGGATCCCTGTCGAGATTTCAAAATACTTGTCCTAAGTTGAACCGAGCACCTGGTCAAGTGGGAAACCGTTTAACTATTAAAGGCAATCGGAACACAATAAACAATGGGAAGCGAGCTACAGTAAGGGCCTTCAATGTGAATGTGAATGCGGTGGAAGCTTTACAGGATCCTAAAGTTGTGATGGGTACTTTTTATTTGAACGATCATTTTGCTACTGTACTTTTTGATTCTAGGGCTTATTTTAGTTTTATTTCTACTGAATTTACGCCTTTACTAAATGTGAAACCTAGTATTGTAAATCCTGGTTATGTGATATAAGTAGCAGATGGTAAGAAAGCAGAAGTTGATAGGATTATCCGTGACTGCAAACTAGAACTAGGAAATTCACTGTTTAGCATAAATTTGATACCGTTGGGTCATGGAAGTTTCGATGTGATTGTGGGGATGGACTGGTTGTCCCAGAATAAGGCTGTGATAGTGTGTCATGAGAAGGTGGTTGAAATACCGTTGGAAGGTAATGTGATACTTAGGGTTCAAGGGGAGCGTACGTTAGGAGTAGCCAAAGCTTTAATGAACGCGGAGGTAGATGAACTGAAAGTGGGTGATATTTTTGTTTTGCGGGATTTTGTTGATGTGTTCCCAGAAGATTTGTCGGGATTACCACCACAAAGACAGGTTGAGTTTCGCATAGACTTAGTTCCTGGAGCGACGCTAGTTGCGAAGTCTCCATATCGTCTAGCGCCCTCGGAAATGCAAGAATTGTCTGGGCAGCTTCAAGAGTTGCAAGACAAGGGTTTCATACGACCGAGTCATTCTTCGTGGGGAGCACCAGTGTTGTTTGTTAAGAAGAAGGATGGCTCTTTTCGTATGTGTATCGATTATAGAGAATTAAACAAGTTAACTGTTAAGAATTGATATCCTCTCCCTAGAATTGATGACTTATTTGATCAACTACAAGGTTCATGTTATTTCTCCAAGATAGATCTTCGATCGGGTTATCACCAGCTCCGAGTACATGAGGACGATATTCCAAAAACCGCGTTTCAAACAAGGTATGGACATTTTGAGTTTACCGTTATGCCCTTCGGATTAACCAATGCACCGGCGGTCTTTATGGATTTGATGAACTGAGTCTGTAAACCGTATTTAGATAAGTTTGTTATTGTATTCATCGATGACATCTTGATCTACTCAAAGACTAAGGAAGATCATGAAGTGCATTTGAGGTTAGTTTTAGAATTATTGAGGAAGGAGAAGTTGTATGCTAAATTCTCCAAGTGTGAGTTCTGGTTGCAAGAAGTGCATTTCCTTGGTCACGTGGTTAATCAGAGTGGTATTCACGTGGACCCAGGTAAGATAGAGGCAGTAAAGAATTGGAAAGCTCCTACGACATCGTCTGAGATTCGATCGTTTTTGGGGTTGGCAGGTTACTACCGTCGTTTCATCGCAAATTTCTCTAAGATTGCTAAACCTCTTACCTCGTTGACTCAGAAGAACCAAAAGTATGTGTGGGGTGTGGAACAAGAAGAGGCTTTCCAGACTTTGAAAAATAATTTGTGTGATGCGCCGATATTGTCACTTCCTGATGGAGTTGAAGATTTTGTAGTTTACTGTGATGCTTCGAATCAGGGATTAGGTTGTGTGCTTATGCAAAGAAATAAGGTAATTGCTTATGCGTCAAGGCAGTTAAAAATCCACGAGAAGAATTATACAACACACGATCTAGAGTTGGGAGCAGTGGTGTTTGCTCTAAAAACATGAAGGCATTATTTGTATGGTACGAAAGTGTCATCTACACGGATCATAAGAGACTTCAACACATATTTGATCAAAAGGAGTTGAACATGCGTCAGAGGAGGTGGATTGAGTTATTTAGTGACTATGAGTGTGAGATTCGCTACCATCCAGGTAAGGTGAACGTAGTGGCTGATGCGTTAAGTAGGAAGGAGCGAGTGAAACCTAGACGTGTACGAGCAATGGCTATGACTATTCAATCTGGAGTAAGAGGAATGATACTGGCAGCCCAGGGTGAGGCATTCAAGCAAGAGAACGTACTTGCAGAAAAGCTACATGGTTTAGATCAACAAATGGAGAGGAAGGAAGATGAGAGTTTATACTTTATGGACCGTATATGGGTTCCGTTAGCAGGAGGTGTGAGAATGATAATTATGGATGAAGCTCATAAGACTAAGTACTTTGTACATCATGGAGTAGATAAAATGTACCATGATCTTTGAGATATGTACTGGTGGCCGGGAATGAATAGGGATATTGCTACTTATGTTAGCAAATGTATAACTTGTTCTAAGGTGAAGGCTGAGCATCAAAGGCCTTCCGGTTTATTGCAACAACCTAAGATACCCGAATGGAAGTGGGATAAGATCACTATGGATTTTATCACCAAGTTACCTAAGACGAAGAGTGTGCATGATACGATTTGGGTAATAGTCGACAGGCTGACCAAGTCGGCTCATTTTCTGGCAATGAGAGAGGATTATAGTACTGAGAGATTGGCAAAGTTATACATTAATGAGATAGTCGCACGACACGGAGTTCCCTTGTTGATTATTTCGGATCGAGATGGACGGTTTACATCACGTTGCTAGCAAACAAAGTAAAAAACTTTAGGGACGCGGTTAGATATGAGTACAGCTTATCATCCTCAAATGGATGGACAAAGTGAGTGCACGATTCAGAATTTGTAAGATATGTTAAGGGCTTGTGTTATTGACTTTGGTGGTAATTAGGATGTTCACCTATCGCTAGCTGAATTCTCCTATAACAATAGTTATCATTCAAGCATTCGGTGTGCTCCATTTGAAGCATTATATAGAAGAAAATGTAGGTATCCCGTTCTATGGGAGGAAATTGGTAAAAGTAGTTTGATTGGACCCGAATTAGTACAGGAAACAACTGATAAGGTAGTGTTGATAAAGGAAAAGCTCAAGGCGGCAAGGGATCATCAAAAGAGCTATGCCAATAATAGGCGTAAGCCGTTGGGGTTCGAGGTTGGAGATCGGGTGTTATTAAAGGTATCGCCTTGGAAAGGCGTGATTCGTTTTGGAAAGAAAGGTAAGTTAACACCAAGGTATGTAGGACCGTTCGAAATCCTTGAAAGGATCGGCCCAGTAGCTTATCGGTTTAGATTGCCCAGGGAATTGAGTGGTGTGCATGACACATTCCACGTGTCAAATTTGAAGAAATGTTTGGCGGATGCTAGTTTGAATGTGCCATTGGATGAAATCAGGGTCGACAAGGCTCTTCGTTTTGTGGAGGAACCTATAGAGATTATGGACCATGAGGTTAGGATTTTGAAGCGTAGTAAGATATCTCTTGTGAAAGTTTGTTGGAATATAAAGTGTGGCCTCGAGTT